>JAHWFP010201322.1:23852-36936 GCA_023313725.1 Lithobius niger | reverse complement strand
CGCGCTGCGCATGCGCGGTGGGATATGCAAGCAGGCGTCTACAGACCGGAAGAAACCTCCAGGGGAACATCATATTCGAGGAATGTAATGCTAAAATTACCAGGTTAAGTTGTTTTGGCAATAAAGAAACCTATACGGCCAAAAGTCAAAAAGGCACAACAGAACGGGTCCTTACCTAGTTTCCTTCAATGGTGGCACCTGCCATCAAAACTGACCCCAGGAAACCTGGCTCACGTAACTGATGCAAGAGATCTCGAAATAGTGACTGGTGAAGGTTGTTTAATGTCTGGCATGAGCCAACAGCCAGGATATTGGTGATAGGAAATCCCGCTGCGAATGCCCAAGAAGCCAAACGTGTAGAGTTCATATCCGCTAACCTGAAGAAGTACAACGCGAGGCTGGACGGAGGAATAGTATGACCTTAGGATAACAGCACATAACCAAGAGGAGCACTTTGTCGAGCAGCGTTCGGCTTTACACGGAGAAAGAGGGTAGTCATCTTTATTAATAAAATCGAGTTGTCGCGTCAGATGGACGCAACGAGACGGCCACACGACGGCCGACGGCCGCAAGTAACCACCTGGATCAACAGTCGTAGCGCCATCTCTTGATAGTCAACGCAAGCGAACGAAGCAATATCAAGGCCAGCTGAGATAGTAGCTGCGCTCTACTCCAGGCCGTTCAGCTTGCTTCTGTTTAGTGACAGACACGCTAGGAGTCGTCCAGTACCGTACGGATTGAGAACCCATAAGAATTTGTATCTGGACTAATTGAATGCGTGAAAAGCCCCCAATATGCGCCAGATGTCTTAATTTGATCGTTACCTTTACGTGTTTAAAGTTTAAAGCATAAATTTTGTTCAGAAACCAATCCTCATGCCGTACGGTACTGGACGATGCTGGCGTGTCTGTCACTAACTAATACCGGAAGAGCACAGAGCTGACGGGTCTGGAACGTGGAGCGCAGCTACTATCTCAGCGGGCCTTGAGCAATATGCACGACCGGGATGTAGTGGGCTATACTTGCGTGAATGTAGCACGAACCGTTGTCTCAGCATCTACGACAGCTATCGTTCGATGCCTACAGTTATTATTTACGACAAGTCAGTTCAAGCTGTATGGATTTGTTAGCAGTTGTGTTGTAAACAAAAGACAGCATCTAATTTTTAAGTCTAAAAAACTGCTCGGTGTTTTAGAAAAAAAATGCTTGGCTATTTCAGTGACTTGAGTGATCAACGTGGTAACTGCATAGCGTTATGGTCATGGTTATAACTGCACAGCATTATGTCATGGTTATGTTCTGTATGACTTTGTAATCTGAATAAAGTTTTTAATTCGTAATCACATCATCACTCGCGCGTTGGTTGCATAGCACAAGTGCAAAGCGATGCGAAGCCAAAAGATGCTTTAATCATCAACATGCGGGTTTTCCTTTTATTCATTTTTCAAAACGTAGCTGTTCCCATGGCTTAACATAGGTATTTTTGTTCTTTAACCCTTTCAGTGCCAGGGACGTACATGCGTACGTCCTGGCAATTCTTTGCTGAGAGCCAGGGACGTACATGCGTACGTCCTACATTCATTTTGTATAAATATAAATAAGGAGATGGTCCTCATAATGTTTCCCCATTGGGCAACCCTGTGTGTTCTGCCAAATTATTAGAGGGTTTTTAGCTTGTAAACACTGCCTCCATTATGTCTTGAGATAGAAGTCAATATTTTCTGCAATGTGCTTCCCTGCAATAGACATTTCTGGCTCTGAGCATGCACCTGCTGAGCACAATCTGGCAGTGAAGGGGTTAAGGCTTAATACAAACGAAGGTGTTTATTTCGATTTTGCCCTCACCTCGGCCCCACGTTACTAAGGGAGACGACTGATGACTTTTTATTATTTCTTTTTGCCTTTTTTCCCGTTTGGCAGTAAATCAGTCCGACGGCCAGATTTTTACAGCCAATCAGTTCTTTTTTATTTACTTATACCCCGTTTGGCGTGTGACGTTACAAATTAGTAGCACCCAATATGCCGCTAACGAAGAATATGCCGATGTCTGGGGTCTGTGTCATCATCATATTCCTCCGAATTTTCCCAATCCCGCAACCCAGCATCAGAAAATGGTTCTTCATCCGCCGCGGCCCCCCCCCCCCCCCCCCCAAAAAAAAAAAGACCATTCATTCATTTTCCTTTTCGGCCTGTCTCCTTACTACTCTCCCACTCCCCCTCCAGTTGTGCTTGGTAATTGAAAATGTTGACGTAAATAAATATTTTCTCTGGGTGGGAGCAAATTTTATGCTTTCCTGCTAGAAAACGTATGACCACTTCGTTTGTGCTGGCCACTTCATTTGTACTGTACTGCAAAACAAAAGCAGCAGTGCTAGCAACACTCAAGTCAAAAGTCAATAAATCGCAACACATGGCAACGCCAACACTCAGTGCTGCAGCTAGCATTTTTCAAAGGAAGGGGTGCAAGAGTAAAATGTAGAGCCCCCAAAACTAAAGAATTTTGGGTTCATGATTGTGGCCTATTTTATAGTGGTTTTTGCTATGTTAGCCTAAGTTATCAAGCTCCTAGCTAACTACCGATGCGGGGTATGAACCCCCTCCCAGTGAGTGTGGGTCCAATGATAACAGGGGGTTGAATGGCATAATAGTGAGCATTGGCTTCCTGCCAACACTGACCTTTACAGCCTTTATTAAACATACAGGCCACACATCAGGTTACAGGAAGTTGCTGTGGTGGCCAGCAAGTACAACTAAAGGGAGTGCCTCAATAATGGAGGCAAACCCACAAAACTTAGGACACAAGTTTTATGTAAAAACTTTCGGCCACCTGCTTTGAATTTTGGACCCCCTTGCCTCCTGGGCCTGGATGCCTTGCACCCTTCGCATCCCCCTTAATTACGGCTCTAAACGCAATCAATCACTTTACTGCCACTTACAAATAAAGAACTGCACCATACCAACCCCGTGATGGAAACATCACGCAATCATTACAATACCCCGTGCGTAGCACGGGTTTACATCTAGTTCCCTTCATAAACTCTGGACAGTCTCTTGCCGACAGGCAGTGGCAACAAAGCACGAACGAGACACTGTAAATGGTTAAGACCTCTTCTAACCAGATGGACTGTAATCTGGCAAAACACCTCATTATGTACTGACACTGTCCCTATACTTTACTGCAGGCAGAAAGACAGAAACCCATTCCGGGGCGAAACAGACACACTCTTTAAGACCTGGAGCAGGAGGCGACGGCCGGGAGGCAGAGGATTTTCTGTGAGAGATACTTGTGGGAGCCCTTTGACAAAGGTTCATACGATGGCATAATCACACTAGCCAAGACTAAGGGAAGACTTCATGCTATGAAAATGTGTAGCGGCGCTACCAATTCTCAAAAGGTGCTTGTGATAAAGTCTACTTCTGGTGTACATGCGGAAACGTTGTTAACTTGCGAAAGTGACTGTTTTTACTTTTGCGGTAAAATTCACATTGCTCATGCTACTCCAGTGTGGGATAGAGATTACTGTCCTAAACTGTAGGCTAAGTTCAAGCTAACTATACTATGGTCGCTTCCACCAACGGTGGGCACTGTTTAAAAGCTAACCTAAGGCTTTAAATAAAAATGGTTTTTAGTTATTCAAAACACTAGCAATTAAATCGTCATGAAGAAAAACTGGGATTTTAAACTCCTGGTTTTATTTTTAAAACATGGTTAAAGATGTTTTACACTTTACACTTTACACTTTACATTGGTTCACTAGTTGTTTACGTGAAACTTGGAAGGCTTTAAATAAAAAGCACACTTAAGAATTTACATTAAATTCGCTTATAGAATTTTACAATAAAAATTCAGTTAAAACTACACAAGTTCGTTCACAATTTCGATTAGAAAAAGCTTTGAGTTACCTAAACTCTTTACAGTATTAAACGCATCTTGCGATAGAATAAAGTAAACAGTAAATTATTAATGAACTTTAGCGACAAATAAAATACTCAATGTTGAATGTACAGCACTTAGCTCCTACAAGCAACCGGCAAAATGATCTAGTTAAAGTCGGGTACCAAAACTTAGGAGTCCTCTGCTCCTGCGAAAATAACGTGGGTGATCACAGTGATCTTTTGATTATTTAAGTCAACACCTGGGGTTAACTATAAATAAAAAGCCGGTTTTAGAAAGGGGACCTTAAACCCTTAAATTATGATGGACTGTTGTCAGGAATGTCAATGGCAGAGTCCAGCATAAAAATCTTCTAAGTGAGAGTTAGCATTAAATTTAAGTTTCAAAATTTAGAATAATGTTTCCTAAAGATTTTAAGTTAAAAGTACAACTAGTTACCTAAACCACTACATTGCCCGGCATGGCAACTGACGGACCTGGGAATCTCCATCCCAGCCTTTGTAGTGACCCTCTCTGTAAAAGTCTGATGTGAGTATGCTGTCAAATGCATTGGGGCAATTGCTTTTATGGGGGCTTTCATCGCGGACGTCTACGATGACTGCACATTTTGCCGGCAGGAGAGGCAGGCTGCTTTGGAGGATGGAATTCTGTGCTTTCTCCAAAGCCAAGCTGCACCACGTGAGGGCTTTAAAGAGAACAGTAACGATCTGAATTGGCCTTGGAAAAGGAGAGATGGGATTTACACTGATTGGCTGGAGCTTCTGAGCTCGAGTGGCTGAATCCGGGACCGCTGGAGCCGTTATGGTTTTGGGGTTCTGGAATGGATTGATGGCTCTTGATGGAAACGGTCATGGAGACAAGAAATTAATTTGACTATAACTGGCTCAGTTTTTAACTGATTTATACATCGGAAATACAAAACTTGAAGTTTTAATTGAAAACGGTGATGTTAGGCACCACACTATTGAAGGAAGGGGGGGGGGGGAGTGGAGCTTGCAGCTCAAATTAAATAAACGGTTTAATATTTCGAAGTTGAAGGATATGAATTGGTCACTACGGCTGGGAACTGAGATCTCTGAAATAAAACAAGATGCTGTCCGTATACACTGTCCCTAATAGTAAACAAGCAAATGCCGAGGTCAGTAGAGGTTATGGGAAAAATTACGTTAATAGTTTGCTTTAAAAGCACTAAGCAAAAGATTAAATATACCAGCTTAATGTAATGCTTGAACGCATTAATTCATAGTTATTTCGCAGCCGCAAAATAAATTACGGTAAATAAGATTTTCATGGTCAACAGAGACCGTCACCGCTGTTCAGAATAAAAATAATAAATACTTATAATAAACATGTATCGTAAGCACACACATAGCAATGGGATGCCTGTGCTTGTTCCCCCTAGAACAAACACTAAACTAGTTGGCTTTATGCCGAAAAGAAATCAAAGTATTTACAGTAAATACAGGAGTTGTAATAATAGCGACTAGCGCTGCGTGTGGTTACGGCAAATTTTAAGAGTTTTTCGTAAGATTATAAAAATTTATTGGAGAACAAATTTAAGGATCTGTTTCTGTAGGATGAAAGATAAAGTGTTGGTCTATTAAATGGTGAAAAGTTCAGTCGTTTTGGTCCATTATTCGCTGAGATACAGCCGTTTGAAGTGGAGGTACTTTTGGTGAATGGCCAATGTCTATGCCTACGCCGATCAGTGCAAGAAAAAAAAAGTGAAAATCGAGTTTTTGGCGGACTGCCACTACAAATGCAGCGAACCTGCGGACACTTGATCTGAGGGAGTGTGAGAGGGTGGTGAGAATGTATTGTGAAATCAGTTCAGTGCACAATCGCCGTGAACACCGAACGATGGCAATGGGCAAGAATCCTTCGGCGAGCAGAAAGTTTAAAAAATCCGTGAGTTCTGGGAGAGTTGGGCTGAAAGTTTCCAAATTCTTCTCCCAACACCAGGTGAACCCATTTTGCAATTGGGACTCGTAAACTTGGGCCGAGGATGAGCTAATGCAAGGAGCTAATCTCGCACACAGATCCCGAAAGACCCAGATTGACTATCTCTTAAAGTCTCCAACAGTGAAGCTGAAACCGATTGGGTTAGGGGTGCGGTCGTTGAGTCGGGAGAGAAGAGATGTTGGGTTGGTACGGAAACCGGGCATTCATTCTGTAGATCTAAACCACGGAGCTACTTTCTACCTCGGAGCTATCAAGATGTGAGTTCCTGAAGACTGTTAAATTTTCAGCAGAGCAGTGGGGAGAAGCACAAACTGAGGCGACAAGTAGGCGTGCATGCAGAGAGATTCCGTGGTCCCAAGCCCACAAGTCAAGTGTCGGAGAGACAAGTGGGGCAGACGATGATTCCGACAGATGGCAAAAAGATCCACAACAGGTATCCCCTAATTGAGGAAGAGCAAGTGACAGATGTCCATGTGGAGGGTCCATTCCATAGTGGGTGTCTTGTTGGACCGAGATAATTCCCCCACTAACATAGTGAGGTAAGCTGGAATATATTGCAGGAAAGGGTAGATACCAGTTAAAAGTCTGAATTCAAGTTCCTGGAGACTGCATGATGGAGGGAGGAGTGGGTGCCTTCCGCGTTGGCAACCACAGTGGAATTGTGCTACACGACGGTGACAAGCTTGCCAGAGAGATCATCCAGCACACTCTTGATGGTGAGAAACACTGCATGGGGGTTCCAGATTTTTGACCTGCAACTTGGATTCCATCAGTAACCAAAGGCCGGAAACCGAATGTCTGTCAACGTTCCCCCAACTTGACATCGCTGCATCAATGAACAGAAGGCAGTGGGAAGGAGGAGGGTGGATGGAGTCTCCCGCTGTTAAGTTCTCGCGTTTGGTTCACCAATGCACATCCTCGTGAGGGAAACCCAGCAGGGGAACAACTTCCTCCCAGTTTAGATGGTCAATCCACTGGCATATCCTGAACCAATTGAGCATTCTGGACCACCGCACACCTAGTTAAGCGTAGAAGACCTGCAAAATTCAGCATTCCCATTATCATTAGATTCTGCGCGAAGATGGGATACTGGGACAGGTCGCTGGATGATGCCGGTATCGAGAGAAGGGATGGTGATTCGATAAGGATACCAAGGTGGTGGGAATGTGGTCAAGCCAGGAAAGGAAAGAGCAGAGGGAGGACTATCCGTACTTGATCACCTGGAGAACTCGAGGACTGACGCACAAGTCAAAACTCCTCCCAACCAAGCCCATAGGGAGCGAGGAGACGGCCACAATCCTTCATTTCATTTTAGTTCCTCCAATACCTTCCCGGCGACATGGAGTAACCTGGGTTACCGGAAGTATAGGATAGTCAGGTGTTGCCGATCTACGACACTGAGGTCCATGGTTGCTCTGACGCTGGGATTTGTTGGGGGGTTTCTTTAGGCCGAGATACAAGCAAGGAGTAAGCTGGGTTCCCACTTGGTTTCCAAGACAGGGCTAGGCAGACTAATAAAAGATATAAAAAGAACCCTACTGGTGGTTTGAAAACTTCCGGAATTTTTGTTTGGGGGGGGGGGGTGGGGGAGTTGGTAGGGCTGTTGTCTTTTTCCACCTCTTCATCAATTCCAGAGCGAATTTAACCAGTTCCTCGTTGAACAGCATCCCCGAACAGTGAAAAGTAAAGAGCTGTACCTTTATGACCAACAAAGTTTGACATCATCCGCTGAAAAGAGATAGGCGTCGCGTCACTGCAGAACCAAATTGGCTACTTGACGAGTTCCCAACGAATGATGTGGGCATGAAAATTGGAAACTTTTCTCCTAAGGTGATTGACGTGTCTGAAAATTGACAGTGATTAACTGGCATCCTAGTCTACATTTCTAGTGAGGCTGTGGACACGGAATAGATTAAATCGTCGTAACCGATGGTTGGTTACCTTCATGTACAGTACCTCCGTGATCTAGAAGAGACTTGTACAGAAGGTTTGACTGGGGTAGAGCCGATAGATGCTCGGAAACCATGAAATGATCGGCAAATGTAGTCCAGATGGGATTATCCAGATGGGATTGGTGGGTCAGTGTTTACAAAGGAGAGCAGGAAAAAATTAATGAATACCGGCAATCAACAATAATAGTGGTAGAAAGCAGTCATGATGAGCACATGAAAAATGATGAACACGATAATATCACGACGAATCAAGAAGAATAACATCTTCTGATGAAGGTGAACGGCCTTAAGTTTTCACCAAAAATTTAATGAGGGAACTTTCGGTAGTTCTTGCTGAACTGGTGAAGTTTCCTGAACGTGGTATTTATTGTGTTACCAGCTGAAGCCCGTGTTTGATGCACTGTTTAAAACATTGCGTTGATTTGCTTTCTTGTGTGTTTGTTGCGGAAGGCGTGTAACCCATCTTTCGTTTTGTGGCCACTGGCTAGAAAACGCTGATGTTAGTTTGCTTCGCTCACTCAATCAGCGCCTCCCTTGATCCGGACTCCATGCACTTACATAACATATAAATCTTTCCACCGGAAATAAAGGGAATACGCCTTTGTACACCGGAAATAAATAAATACGCCTTTGTACAGCCAAGTGTAAATCGTTAGCCCGCCGGCTTTGTCAATTTTGTTCAATATTTAACAGAGTTTCACTAATCCGTTAATTTTAATCATCTATAGCGACAGACCCTTTAGCCAGCGGTTTAATATTACGTTGTATATACGTGACGCATTGTTTTATGCATTAAAAGTTACGTTTTCAGTTTGGTTTTCAGATACTTCACTATTGGTGGCTGGGATTACCAGTTCTTCACTGTTGGTGGCTGCAGTTACCAATTTCGTAGGCGTCAAATGATTCGTTTCAAACTGCTCATCCAGTAGATCCAAAACGTCACCCTCCAAGACTTGCGTGGTAACAGTTGATTGCGGGACTTGCGTGGTAACTGTTGACTGGAGGACTTGCGGGACAATTAATTCAGGCGGTTTTCTTTAATTCTGATTCAAGCCGTTTTATACGACTCTGCCAATTTTCGTTTGTGTTTTCACACGACTGTGCAAAAACTCGCTTTGCGCTATCTTTGCGTCCAGTTGGCGCTTTTCCTTCCTTAATTCCACGTTTTCCTTTTGTAAGCCGTCTATTTGCAATCGTAATGCTATCTCTAGTTTCGCTGAAACGACACAAACACACTATTTAACACAAACGTTTTAAAACGCAAAGAAAGATTCCTTTTCAAAAGCCGTCTATTAGCAATCTTAATGAAATTTCAAGGAACTTTATGGTTCCTGTTACGCTTCTGGAGTATGATTAGCAAGGACGGGGAGGTTTTACACGATTCCACGATCGTGGAAAATTATTATCTTTCCAAAAACGTTCAATAACACATTCTGTCTAAGAGTAAAATGTTGGTTACAGAGTATAGGTTCCAATTTGTATCGTGGAATTTCGTGGAATTTGAGGTTTGCCGTGGAAAATGTTGCATTTCGTGGAATTCCGCTTAATTTGAGGTATATTTAAGGTTTTTCAGCAGTAGTTAATAACAAAAATTAAGATTTACAAATTTTTTTTAAACGCCTGTTCAGATACGTGTGAAAGGAACGTTGACAGGAGCGTTCTAGTGGTTTCACAACTTACACTTCCAGTTTTGTTCTCACGCGCATGCGTTGTGACATCTCTGCCGGCTTCTAGCTGCTTCGCTGCTGCACTCAGTCGTGGAATTAGCAGATTTTATCGTGTAATTTTATATTTTTCCCATCACGGATCGCGTCGCGGAAAATGAAAATTTACGTCCTTGATGATTAGCCCTTACAATAGTCATATTGAAAAGTCCCAATCTGACGGTGTTGACGACGACTGTGCTGTCATCCAGTGAGAGGTAGTGTAAAGCACTATGAGCCTGCCATCCAGAGGAGAGTGCATGTTTGTAAAGAAATTGTTGTTGACAATCAACGCAGAATCATTGTTACTGTTATGGTGTCCGTCTGGGTAGGGTGGCCGACTGGGTCGGGTAGCTGAAGCCCATGTGATGCACAGGTGGCATTTTATGCAGTATTTTCAACATTGGGACGGCTTGCTCTCTTGTGTGTTTGTTGCGGAAGGCGTGTATCCCATCCATGTATTTTTGCACACACTGGCTAACAAACGCTGGTTTTTCGTTTGCTTCGCTCACTCAATGAGCACCACCCCTGCCCCGGAAAGGCGAAACCTTTAAGCTGCGGGCTTTGTCATTTTTGTTTGCATATTTAACTGATTTTCACTAATCATTTTATTTAAATTATGGATAACGACAGAACCTTTAGCAAGTGGTTAAGGGTGGGGCACGGATGGTGTTTATAATATTGAGGTAGTTTACGCTGTCATGTGTTTGTAGTGGAAGCGCGAGTATGCCGTGTATATGCAGTGTATGTATTTTTTATCACTATGGCTAAATCATGCGCAATGGCTATTTGCTGTGACGTCACCATGAGTTAGCCAATGACGAACGAGAACAACGACTGTTCAGCCTTCTGATTGGACTAGCCCAGTCACGTGATGTGCACGTCGCAGCAAACAGCCATGGCGCGTGGTGTAAGAAAAGCTAATTTTCGTTCGCTTCGATCACTCAATCAGCACCTCCCCTGACCCGGAATCCATGCACTTTCATATGAACATTTCACCGGAAATAAATAAATACGCCGTTGTACATCGGAAATCTATAAAAATGCCTTTGTACAGCATTGTCTAAATCTTTAGCCCCGCTGGCTTTGTTATTTTTGTTGAATGTTTAACCAAGTTTCAGTAATCCTTTAATTTTAATCATCTACAACGACAGAACCTTTAGCCAGTGGTTTTATGTTAAGTTGCATACTTAAACTTAAATTTAAACTTAAACAAAATGCACAACCAAAGCCAAGTTTGTATGGTTGGATGAGCAGAGAGTTGACTGCTTGGCAGAACGTGTTTCGTCATAGGCTGCCTTCCAGCCATTAACAGATCTGGCTTCAATCACATTATGAGGAAGCCAGTTCCAGTGAAATATACGTGAAGCATACAACAACAAACAACGCGCAGCAACAGCAACATGGAAACCTTTAGCCCAGCGGCTTTGTCATTTTTTTTTCAATCTTTAACCGAGTTTCACTGACAAAAACAGTCTGCCAATAATCATTCTGTTTGCAATAATCGAATACTGTTATTATTAGACGGGTAACGGGGTGTTGTTGACAATCAACGCAGCATTGTTACGGTCGGGTGTCCGTTCGGGGTCGGGTGGCCATTTTACCAGACTCAGCTGCAACTCGTTTTTATTAATGTAGATTCTTCTTGATTCGTCGTGATGTTGACAAAAAGCCACTATAAACGGCGGTTGCCGATCTTTCGATCCACGATAAAACTTTGCCCTCCTCCATCCCCACAACATCGTTACTCCTCGCTACAAAAACAGGACAAAACCTCCAAGCTTCCCCCTCCCCCCTCGCCACCCAAGACTGTGATGAAAGTGACCAAAGTGTCGTGACTGAACATCCCACTCTTCCCCCCTGCTTCGCTGGCCAAACAGAGTAATGTGGTATACAAAATTTAATACCATATAGTGCGTAAAGCTAGATTTATTCCAGCAAGCAAATAGGCGTGCTAGGTAAATACTCAGAATAAACATCATCCTTCCAGGGATGTACCTAAAGGAGCACCACAGCTATAATCCAATGTATCCATTATGGAATGAACGGGCGATCGCTATCGCAATGTTCCATTTCTTAGTAGGCCTACTAGCATTCTGGGGGAGGGGAGAAGATGTTTGCACTCCACAAAAACTGAGTAAAACGACTGCAACAGGGGATTTAATGTAGGATCAACTGCCAGTATACTAGATTATCTGGAGAATAAATATTAAAGGCCCCAACAACGGTATACCGCAACCCAGTGGCAGCCGCCAAGTTTATGAGTAGTGTTCTCCATCTCATCATCCCGTTAAGTTTCATTACAGACATACCACACCAGTTTTTCTTTACTGATTTACATTTTCATTCTTGCTTGTTTACTAGTGCATGCTTGTTTAAAGAAGAATAAAATTGGTCCTGAAATACTGTGATGACTATTCTTGTACCACAACTTTACTGTACTAAATGGGAATGTCTACATTACTCTACATTGTGCAACACGAAGGTGACATGCTTGGCAGAGAGATCATCCAGCAGACTCTTGATGGTCAGAAATATTGCATGGGGTTCCAGATTGTTGATCTACAGCTTTGGATTCCATCAGTAATCACAGGACGGAAACCGAATGCCTGTTCACATGTTCCCCCAACTTGACATCGATGAACAGAAGGCAATGGGAAGGAGGAGGGTGGATGGGGCCTCCTATTGTTAACTTCTCGCATTTGGTCCACCAATGCACGTCCTCGTGAGGGAAAGCCAACGTTTCATTTTACAATATAATTACAGGACAACCTCTATCAAATATGAACTGGGCAAACTGCATAACTTTTTTTAACACTCACCTACTCCTGCTTGCAAAAATTTAGCCCCAATCCTTGAATCCCGTCCCACTGCATGTGCCACTTCAGAAACGTCAGCACCTGTAGCTTCGCATATAGCGGACATCGAATTGATACTTGAAATTTTTTGAGCCAAAAAAGCATTAGCAGCCTGAAAATTTAAGTATATACATATGCAATTAAAGCAAATAACTTCTCTCCGAATCCATTTAAGTTGAGGTAAAGCCAGACACTCTGTAGAGAACGGATAAGAACGCCAAGCACCTTTGACGAATAAAAAAGAAATTAAATTCAGGAACTTGTACTTTATGCAATATTGTGTGAATTACTAAGAAAATTTTTGTGAGAAAACTTGCAGAAAAGCTACAAAAAAGAAGAGGTAAATACTGAAATAATTTTTAGTGGAATTAAGAAAAGTGCTGTAATAAAATCTGAAAGAAAAGCTAACTTCTGGAGCTATTTTTCGATATTAGGATATTTCGGCGAATTTGCTATCTAGACTTGGAATTATCTTTTAACCCACAACCGCCTGAAAAAACTTTCAGACCCTTTTTTTTTAGAGTCCATATTGGGCCGGTTATCGGATTCGAAGCGGCATTCTCTTGGTTTGGAGCCGACGACGCTGACCACTGGGCTGTGACTGCCCGCTTTGCTCGGTGTCCCCGGGGACCCCTCACAAAGCTCGCGCTGGGACTTAGTTTTACGATGTTATACGTTGAAGGCGTACGTTCGTATCTAGGCGGTTATGGGTTA
>JAHWFP010201322.1:0-16319 GCA_023313725.1 Lithobius niger | reverse complement strand
TTATTGCAGTTGTTACTGAAGCTTGTACTTCTACGGTGGAACCCTAGTGTTACTTAAAACTTGGAAAGTGATTTGATTGACTAGTTTATTTTTCAGTGGATTCTGGTTTGAACAAAACCCTAATTTCTGTTCGAAATTATTTTACTGAAAACAACAAGTGTTTGCTTTGAACGAAAACCGAATTCATGTAATTCTCTGATATATATATTTTTTTTTTATAAAATACGATTAAACTGTGAACTTGTTTAAAACTTGAAACTAAATGTAACTGTTTATACTTTTGCATAAAAATAAACTAAAATAAACTAATTTTAGACTCCTGTAGCTAGTAAATTAAGCCCCACCATGGTGGCAGTGATACCAGTACTTAATTTACTTTAAACCATAGTAGCCTAGGCGTCTGACGCTCTATCTTTCAAACGGCTATAGAATGAGCTGTTAGTTTAAAATAAGTCTAACATCGCAGCAAAAGTATTTTAAACCTCCGCAACTGTAAACCAGATGCCGGCTGATATTACAAGCACCTCCTGCCGTAGCGTCCGCCGTTTCAGTAGTCTGGGTTAGTTATTGGACCAGTAAGCTTTTCTTACAGGACCAGTAACAAAAGCCTGCACGTCTGATAAAAATTTTATATTAAAGCAATTCATAAATTAGTTATAGATTTTAATAGCATAATGAAAGGTTCTCTAGTTGCTAAACAATTAATGCCAATTGACTGTTTAAAACAAACTCTGGCACTACATTACTTTAGCAGAAATAAGTAAAATAGAAATCCTAGGCCCATAACTTTAATGCTAAAGATTTTATGTGTATATAAGGCTGATCACCACCCTCCAAAATTGACAATACAGCAAGTAAGTAATAGCATTAGGTCTAGTGTTAGTAGCTACATTGTAATCATGTATATAGTAATATTAATAAACAAAAACGGAACGTTAAATGTTTAGGGTAAGGGTCTAAAAGTCAAAACCTAGAATGAACACGGACAAGCTTTGACAGTAAGGGGCTAGGTGTAAAATTTTGTAAGAGGCTGGTAAGCATTAGACCCTTACTACCCGGTGGTTAGCTTAGTTCTACTCTATTCGGACAGAATGTGTATGAACTGTTGTAGCAGGTTTCTTGTTCTTAGAATATTGTTATGGAACTTTAAGAACACAAGATTCTTGTGAAGTTTGGCATTTTGTCTTTTGATGCTTTAGAATTTTTTTATTATATTTCGTAGATTTACGTTAGAGGATAATCAGTAATGCTCTCTGCTGCGAATACCCTGCTATGTTACTAAATGGACAAATAATTTTCAACATAAAGCAAAGCAGCAAACGTATACCAACCACTGGATCATCACATGGGTCATTGTAGGAGGATTTCCTGTTTTTCGTCAAAATGTATTTATTTCTGACCACCGGGTAGTAAGGGTCTAATGCTTACCAGCCTCTTACAAAATTTTACACCTAGACCCTTACTGTCAAAGCTTGTCCGTGTTCATTCTAGGTTTTGACTTTTAGACCCTTACCCTAAACATTTAACGTTCCGTTTTTGTTTATTAATTCGTGTTACTTTTAGAATTGCAGCTAAACTGTAAAACAGTGCAGTTGACGGTCCAAATTGAAAGTTTAACACAGAGACCCTAGGTTGACTCTTACTAACACTGGCTATCGCCAGTTAATAATAGAAACAAATCCTTTAATCTTCAGTCTTGCAGCTGGCGTTTGCTAATTGGCATTGTTGCATAACAACAATGTTTAAAACAACGTAAAACAATCAATCTGGTCGTTTACAGCTCCATAACCCCTGAACCACTTGACCAATTAGAAAATGCCTTATGGAAAGGGCACATCTACAGAGCAATACCTGTAAAATGAGCTAAGAACCAGCTTCATAGGACAAATGGTTTGACCTGTAGAGAGGACAGACGAAAGTATCCCCAGAACAACAACAACAACAACAACAAGAAGAAGCAGAACAAGAAGTTGTCTATTTGGTCCCTCTCTGGATCTCGGATTTGGCTGGACCGAATTTCACAATTTTTGGAATGTAGAGAGGCCTTGACTAGTCGAGGCTGGATTCCAAATTTGGTTTTAAAATGTTCACTTTTGACGGAGTTATAAGCTCTCAAAGTTAAGAGTTTAACACAGAGACCCTAGGCTAACCCTTACTAACACTGGCTATCGCCAGTGTTAATTTCAGGAATGGCATAATCTGTTGTAATGATATTTACTAATAGTATAGCACAACGTAAGCGCAATTTTTTTTCCAGAGAAGCCTACTGTTCCAGTAATATAGTTTTACTGGACCAGTACAAGATTATCACTGGTCCTGTACACCTTGGCTATTGGACCAGTAAGAAGAGTCTACAGGACCACTAACAATTTGGTAATGGTCCAGTAAGAAGATCCTACTGGTCCATCCAGTGCACAATTGTTACTGGACCAGTAATAATTTTTTACTGGTCCTAGCTACTGGTCCTAGCTATTAATACCCTACTGGTCCAGTATTTCATAAACCAGTAAGTAGTACTGGTCCAGTAGGAAAATTCGTACCGGTCCAGTAAAATGTTTCCAGTAGGATTTCCAATAGGGTAGAGACGGAAGTGACGTAGTTTTTTTTGCATAAATGTCTGCGTTAATGAGGTGGTGTGTTAGTAAAAATGGGTAGGTAAAGGAAGGGATCCGAATCTTGTAACACAGATTCGTTGGATTCTTCTCAGAGAACTTCAATTCTCCTTACAAGAACAAGTTCTCGGGGAGAATCTTCATTTTTTACATATCCTAAAATACTTACTCGTAATACTCGCATCGTTATCGTTATAAGAGGCACGCTGAGAAATTGCAACATGCCGAAATCTGCAAATCTGTCCCAAGGTTGTGTATATCCTAGACAGGAACAGATCTGATTTCAACCATTCGATTCTATAGATCCAACCCAAGGAGATTATCCACCCTAACAAAAAGTCTGACAATGATGCTCATTACTGTAGAACATTGTACAGTAAATACTGGTTATAAAGAACTTCATGAATTATTCATGAGGTTTTCAAGAATTATTGCTTTTTAAAGAACAGATTATTAACAACCATTAAAGCAGATTTTAGGGCTATTCTCTTCATCATATAAAGAATTTTTGGTTATAAGGAACATTTTTCACTGTCTCTCGAGGTTCTTTGTAAGCAGTGTCGATTGTAACAATATTACCTTCAGGAGAGTAAAAATTCACCATAGTTCGCTCACTTCCACACTAAAGATACTCCCTATTTTGCAAATTTTCTACCGCAGCCTACAGTGTTCTTCAGGCTCCTCAAAGGCAAGTCTTATTTACGGTTACATGTTTCGTTGTCTACACGATCTCCATCCACGTTTGAAGTCGCCGCTTTTTTAAGCCTCCAGAATTTTTAACTGCCCTTCGTCAGGCTGTTCCTCATAGCCAAGCTTCCATTTTGCAGCCAGTTGTTTACGCAGATTGTCTCCAATTAAGTTAAGGCACTTAATGGAACGAAGGGCCTTGTAAATTCGTCAGTGGAATGTTCTCATTTCATGGATCTTCATTGCAATGGATTCTAAGCATCACAAATATCTGTCCCACCTAGAATTTGAACGAATCAGCGTCTCTGCTCGGTTCTACATCATTTCGTGCTGGTTTTCCGTGCAATGGACTGCTATGCCATTATCCGCCATCTCATTCCTCACATTCCCCGTATGTTGGCTAAGCCGCGTTTGAACACTTTTTCTCGTCTCACCTATGTATATGGCATAGTAGTCCTTGCACACTGTCCCAGCATGGGGGATGAAGCGCCGGTCCTAATTAAAGGGGCCTAACCTTAAACTGTCGGTATCGCTGCCACCAACGGTGGATTTAACTGTTTAACTAGCTAAAATCTAAAAATGGGCTACATATTCAATTTTACACTAAAATACAATTAATCAAGTCTAGCAAACGACTGAAGCTTAAAACTCCTGGTTTTATTTTTGCGACAGAGAATGAAAGTACACTTTAGATTATAGTTTGCTTCGGAAAGCTTTTGAATACCAATTATTTAAATAGGCAACAAGTTTAAATTTACAAAAAGTAGCAAGTTTGAAGATACACTTAGTATTTCATAAATTCAGACAAACACACTTGGTTTGAATAAAGTTTTAAATTTTCACATTAGAAAAAGTAAATCATGAGTGCTCTCGGAGACACCCGCAAGACTAAACAGCCGCAACTGATAGTAGTCTATCTGACAGTATGTTTCTTATGATCAACCGTCCACAGTTATGTTTCTAAGTTTTCCAAGTACAAAAAGATCAACCTCCCTTAGTTCCCTCGAGAACTGTTCTAAGTAATAAAAAGCCCGGAAATTTTACACTTAGGCATCAGTTTGTTTCAATTTGCCTTCCACAAAGATCAAACCGTCATTTAGTTTAGATTAAAAATCCATTTAAAATAAACTGGAAAAATTTGGTTTTTAGAAAGAGAACCACTCTGACGTTATGGGGAGAGGAAACCTAAGATGCCGCTACAGGCGTCTCCACCATAATATTCTCTAGCCAGAGAGTTAAGTTAAGTTTTAAACTAAAATTTAGAATATGGGGGTCCTAAACTGAACTTTCAAAAGCTAAACTATAACATACGAACCACTACCATTGTGCCCGGCATGGCATTCTCCGGACATGGCGTCTCCACTCCCGACTGGCGTGACCGGTCTCTAGCTTGAGATCTGTGAGCTGTGCTGTGCTGTGCTGTCTATGCATTCTGGGGCTGGGGTTTTATGCTGGAGAGGGGGGAAAGCGCGGACGTCGAGGATAGCTGCGGGGGTCTGATTGGCTGAGGGCCTTGAGAACAATGGAAAGTGGGAGGAGAAGTCGGATGAACAAAGGAACTGGGTGCAGAGCCGTTTGAAGGAGTAAGGACATGTAAAGACGGAAAAGATAGGCCTGTTTTGAGTTTCACTCAATTGAACTTTGGGAAATAGGCCTTTACTTTGTATTATTAGCTACGGATTGAATATTTACATGTTTGCAACGTGATTAGGCTCTTGTTAAAGCTTATTACTTTGGCTTGGGTAATGCATATAGCATTACTATTAAATTAAACAAACTTTAACGGAAAACTGTAGTGTTAAACACCACAACTAGTTTTGGCTGGGGAGGGGGGCAAAATTGGGTAATTAGAAGTTTTTGCACATTTTGACTTTCGGATTTGGTTTGAACAGATCTTTTTAAGAATTCTTTTAGTGTTTAATAGTAGATCAAGCTATTTGTAGGTTTCGGTGGGTCACAGTCAGGTCCAGAGGAGAACTAAAATAAACATATATACACTGAGAAATTCGTGTCCGGTAGAATGCCAGGTCGCAAGACGTTTATACGTTTGGACATATGGTAGCGTTTCTGGGGGTAAAAGAATATAATAAAAGTATAAATGCGGTTAAATAAACCAGCTTAGTTGAATGCTATAACGCAACAGAGAACATTTAACATTTAAAAGTTTAAAGTTAAAATTCGATCGTTGTGGAAATTTTCCATATGGATTGCGGCCGACAAACACAATAAAAAATATCACACTGCAAATTGGTAATCTGTATAAATTCTGTTACAAGGCACTAAGCTAATATGTTCGGGCTTTTTGCCCTAAAAGAAAAAAACGAAGATACAAAAATACAGAGTTTTATAATGGCGGTCATGATGAAAGTGCGATGTAGTCGGTTTTGGTCAATCTTCAAATGTAGTTTCAATGGTCTTCAAGGAAGAAAGTCCGGATTTGGGCTTTCCCCAAGAGTCTTGTATTTTGTCAGGCTATTAAACGTTGAAGAGTTTGTGGAAATCGGACCATTATTGCGAAAACGGCCAGATATGCCTCGGCGAGGCATTTGGGTGCCTCGAGGAAAAAAAAATTTCATTTTTGGAAAAACAGGCGTTTTTCGGTGGCGCTCGTTTACACGCCCCCAAACGCAGGATTTTATTCGGGGTTCCTAAGAACTCGGAATAAAAGCTATAATAAAGGGGTTAGTGCACACAAGATATGCAGAAAACAAGACCGCCAAAATTTAAGCAAAATTGACATGAAATAAAATACACTGTTTACATAAATGTTGACTTTGCCGTTTTGTATTTTTGGGGGACCAACGTTTTTGTGGCTAAGAAAACTATGTAAAATAAAAGTTACAATTTAAAATTACTGTTTTTGCAGCCATTAACTAAATACTGTCCGCGCTGCGAGGTGCAGGAATATCGTACAAGTATCTGAAAATGGGGCAAAAGGAAACAGTTATCGAGAAACACACTAGTTTTAAAGTGAAAGTACAAAGTTAGGGTTTTTGTAAAAGAATACTGTCAAATGAGGCGTCCCGCCACTTAATCGTTCTCACGAGTCTGGATTATGTCAAATTGTAGATTTTTTGTAGCTGTGAAACTACCAAAAACACCTCGCCGTCCACCCTCAACCTAGGCTACGATAGCGGTTAGAAGAGAATATTCTGTGAATACGTAATAGAACACCGGCTCTATTTAACAGCAACTAATACCACTAAAATGGTTTTAGGTTACCAAACAACTTGTTTACATTAGCAATTTGACACTGAAGGATTTTGAGATAAGACCCATAACTTAAACATACTAATACAACACTGGGAGGTTTTGAAGAGTCCTGGGGTCTACGCCTTTATATGCCGGACTCCTCATGATGATTTGGACATAAATCCACGTCATCAAGTTAGCTGGTTGCCGTAGTGATGTAACGTAGGCAACCCGCAAGAATAGTTTAAGTGTCGTTTAATGATGTTATATTGTTTATAAATTGTAAACAAGGCTGAGCTGTTGTCAGCCTTCACTTCTTTCCAATCCTCCAAATCTTTCGGTTACCGTTTTTGTAAATATCCCCACTTCGCCATGTTATTTTGATTTGTGAAATATAATCATGAACTTTAACCAGTCTTTACCAGTGTGGTAATTTCTCCTCTACACGATCCATCTTTACGTCGAATATATTCCACTGCGCTTTACGTTTTCTGATCCAACATGTGGTAAGCAGAGCGTGAAATACCGTCGTAGGGAGAAGGAAGAGGCCCACTGAAAAAAAACGATGGCCATCGTAAACCAATTTCAACTAAAGACATGGAAAAGGAAAAAGGCTTGGACATTAGAAGACGGAAATTTTGGCCCGGAATCTAAAATGCAGGAGGACTCCCGTCATTCTAACGAAGTGGAAAAAGGAAGAAGCCAATTCAGATAAGTAAATGAAGTATGTAGAGATCAAGAATTCTCGTATAGCAGCCCATATGCAGGGTATTTACGTGTTAAACTGCCACGAAAAAAAAAAATGCAGAACAATAGAGAAAGAAAGTAAAAATAAGGTCAGAAATCCTTAGAATTTTAAAATGGCGTCGGCAAGTTCCATACCGAGTACGACAGCTATACCTTTATTAAAAGGGACTAATTATATTCAATGGGCAGAAAAGATTAAAGCCTATCTTATGCACCAGGGATTGTGGGCATATGTAACTGGAGAAAGAGAAACAGATGCAAATAGGAAATTAGTCAACTCTCAAAAAGCTATGGGAACGTTGTTGCTATTTATTGCAAATGGGTGTGTTACAATACCAAAAACAGTTGATACTCCAAAGCAATTATGGAAATTTCTTAAGGATTCGTTCCAACCAAACAACGTATTGCGGTGTTTAGCTTTGCACAGGAAATTCTACGCAATAACTAAAAACTCTGATGAAACGATGGCAGCGTATATTAGTAGAGTAGAAGAATGTGCAAACGAGTTAGCGGACTGTGGCTTAGGAATTACCGATGTTCACTTGGCATGGCCTATACTGGCAGGTTTACCACGAAGTTGTGATGTCATGTTGATGGGATTTGCAGCTATGGGGGCTAACCTAATAACATGTGCAAAGGTTAAAGAACTTTTATTCTTTGAGGATTCACGTAATGAAGCAAGTATTGGTTTAACACAGTCACTTAATTCTACCGCTCTAGCAGTAAACGTACAATCGAATAATTCAGCAAGTCAAAAAGGGCTTATCTGCTTTAGATGCGGTGGAAAAAATCATAAAAAAAGTTCGTGTCCCCCCCGTATCTTCTGATTACAGTTATCGTGGAAGAGGTCAAGACTCCCGTGGAAGAAATCAAAGTTTCCGTGGAAGAGGTAGAGGTTTCCGAAGAGGAGGATACCGTGGTAATTCAAGTAATCAGCCAAAGCCGAATCCGACTGGACTATTTGCAACAGCGGCAAATGCAGTATATGCCTTAATGGCAAGTATAGCACGATGGACTTTCTTTTCGTCTACGGACAACAAACAAGGTAACACATTACAAGAAATATTTGTGGTGGATTCTGGAGCCAGTAACCATCTGGTGTGCAATATAAATTGGTTATTCAATTGTATAAAAATAACTGGAGCACCAATCCTATCTGCTAGTAAAGATAAAACACTTATGCCACACTCAAGAGGCAATATTTTCTATGATACAGGGAAAAATAAGATTGTGCTAAAAGATGCCATTTATGTCCCTGACTTGCAGGTGAACTTGTTTTCAGTCAGATCAGCAACTGCTAGTGGATGCTGTGTTGTTTTCTATGAAACGTGTTGTATGGTTTACCAAGGTAGAGACTTAATTGCAAAAGCATATATGAAAAATGGCCTATACATAATGACAGGAAATCCATTAAATGCTGATAGCCCCTTGGTTGCTCCCTTGATATATAACGAAGACGAGGGGAACGTTTTCTCTCGTGGTCAAATTGCCTTAATGAGCAAAATATTACCGGCAAAGCAAACTGTACAAAGCAAGTTAGAACTATGGCATAGACGATTTATGCACATTTCCGTACCAACGTTACAAAAAATGAGTGAAGCAAAAGCATTGAGAGATTTTGCAGTGTCCAAAAATAGAAACATATTGCCCCAATGCCATGACTGTCTACAAGCAAATATTACGAGAAAGCCATTTCCTGCACTAAAATATGAACGTGCGCTAGAACCATTAGAACTGGTCCATACTGATGTGTTAGCAATGCCTGTAAAGTCATTAGGAGGCAATTCCTACGTCCTTACATTAACTGACGACTATTCAGGCTTCGTGACTTGTTACATGTTAAAATATAAATCCGAAGTGTCAGAAAAACTGAAAGAATTTGTAACTATGGCAGAGAACCAAACTGGGTATAGGTTAAAATCCTTAAAATCGGACTGCGGTACTGAGTACCTAAACGAAAGCGTATCCACTTTTCTTAAAGGGAAGGGTGTGAGACAAACCACTACCAATTTTTACTGCCCCGAGCAAAATGGCCGATCGGAGAGGGCCAACAGGACCTTGATGGACCTAGTTAGGGCAACCCTAACGGGGGCAAATCTGCCGACTTATTTGTGGGCAGAATTAATAATGACAGCAACCTATCTGAGAAATCGTTGCACGAATAACGCAAATAGAAACGTAACTCCGTTACAATTATGGTTAGGACGTTAAGACAAACCAACTGTGAAACATTTAAGAGTAATTGGCTGTATTTGTTTCGTGCACATCCCGTCCCCTAAAAGAAACAAGCTTCAGCCAAGAGGAAGAAAATGTGTAATGATTGGTTATGATCTAGTCTCTCGTAGTTATAGACTTTGGGATTTGGAAAATAAAAAAGTAATTGTGTCAAGAAACGTTACGTTTTTAGAAACGGAGTATAACTTTACCCATTTACATCAGCAGGAAGGTCAAGAGTTCGACGAACTGTGGGAGAAAATGTGGGAAAATACTGATGTTTTGGACGAAGTCAATTCAGAAAGTGGAGTGGATGCTACGCTACCAGCTGAGCAGGAAGAGTTACCAGTACAGACAGTAAATGAGCCTGCAGTTGACCAACCAAAAATTACAACAGATGACCGAATCCAAGTTGAAGATGCTGGACAGGACCGCATGCCATCGGAAGGAGAGCTACAAGTTAGGTCAGCTATAAGAGCTGCACCTGTGACGCAGGGGAAGCCAACCCACTCGGTAAGAAAAATGGGTAAAAAAATGCCTAAAAGTTGTGAAAATGTGAAAAATATTGAAATTGTGCATGAACATTTTACAAGGTCTAAAGCAAAAAATGCCATACCTACACAAGTAACGTCAGTTTCAGGGGGAGAAATAAGTGTTCCTTCCAGCTCACAGCCGTTAATTCCACCAGTGGATAATACCAGAAATAGTCTGGATAGTGCCTTAATTGCTGCAGAAGGAAAAGCAAATAATTCAACTGACGGTTCTTTTATGCATATTTTGTCTAGCTTGTATGGAGAAAATGTTTCACAAGACACCATTATAAATACATGTATGTTTAATTTCCAAAATGATGATTATGAAATAGCAGCTATAGCAGCAATTAAAGATGAGCCTAAAATACCAGTAACATTTAAAGACGCATTAGAAAGTCCCGATTCAGAAAAATGGTTATCTGCAATCCATGCTGAATATGGTAGTCATATGGCTAATCAGACTTGGCGTTTGGAAGAACGGCCACCACGAGTACAAATAGTTGGGTGCCGTTGGATATTCTGTGTAAAACGTAATGCAATAGGTGGCATAGATCGATACAAGGCACGCCAGGTAGCGAAAGGCTACACACAAATTCACGGACAAACTTACTTTGAAAGCTACAGTCCAACAGCCGGATTGTCAACAATACGTCTAGCAATCGCTGTAGCAGTGCAGTACAATTGGTATCTCGACCAATACGACGTGACTACGGCATTCCTTCAAGGCCGACTCGATTGTTACGTTGCTATGCAACAGCCTGAGGGATTCATTGTTCCTGGACAAGAATCAAAAGTATGCCGGCTCGTGAGGTCAATCTATGGGCTAAAACAGTCCGGTTTATGCTGGTATAAAAGACTTACAGAAGCTCTGCTCGCGCAGGCCATGCATCGTTGCCTTTCGGACGCATGCGTGTTTTGGATTAAAGATAACAATGAACTAGCGTTCCTAACAGTGTACGTCGACGATTTACTGGCCGCAGCGCAAACAATGCGAATGAGATTATTGTTGCGGAAGATCTTGAACGCTGAATTAGATATAAAATATTTGGGACCACTGACTTTTCTCTTGGGCATACAATTTAATCGTGAACCGCAAGGCGTGTTGCATGCCCATCAAAAGACTTATATAGAAAACATACTGAAACGTTTCAACATGGAATTTTGCAAACCTGTTGCAACACCATGTCTACCAGGTCAACATTTAGCCAAGACCACAGTGCTTACCATGGAAGAAGAAAAGGAAATGAAGTGTGTTCCATATCGACAATTGGTTGGGTGCCTTTCGTATGTGGCACTAGCAACCCGTCCAGATATTGCATACGCTGTAAACGCAGTGGCAGTTCATTCTGCTAACCCAGGGCCTATGCACTGGATGGCTGCGAAGAGAATCCTGAGATATCTTCGTGGAACCATCGATCGTAGACTGACTTTTCATCCAAGAACTGCACGACTTGAGATTTTTGCTGATGCCAGTCATGCCCCGAATGCGGATGATCGCAAATCTATTTCCGGTGTTTTGGTGTATTATGCTGGAACACCAGTCCTATGGAGGGCGACAAAACAGAAGAGTGTGTCGTTATCTACCATGGAGTCCGAATACCGGGCTTTATGCCTTGCGTCACGTGAAGCGTTCTGGATGAGAGCCCTTTTAAAAGAAATTGGGGTCTATGAAGATGGAGAAGCACCCACAGTAGTGCGTACAGACTCATTGAGCGCTATACAGCATGCCAGCTCACAAATAGAGCGCTCGAGGTCCAAGCATATTGAAATTGTGTACCATTTTGTGAGGGAGAAGATAACAGATGGAGATATTAAGCTGGAATATGTTCCAACTGAGCGCAACTGGGCGGACTTGTGCACAAAAGCCGTTACAACCCAAGTGCATAATAATCTTTGTCTTGGTTTCTCTTTCTCTAATAGGTACTAGTGCTTTTCGTTAAAATACTGATGCGAAGATGCTCCTAATCACGCAGGGGCATGAAGAGTCCTGGGGTCTACGCCTTTATATGCCGGACTCCTCATGATGATTTGGACATAAATCCACGTCATCAAGTTAGCTGGTTGCCGTAGTGATGTAACGTAGGCAACCCGCAAGAATAGTTTTCGTTTAATGATGTTATATTGTTTATAAATTGTAAACAAGGCTGAGCTGTTGTCAGCCTTCACTTCTTTCCAATCCTCCAAACCTTTCGGTTACCGTTTTTGTAAATATCCCCACTTCGCCATGTTATTTTGATTTGTGAAATATAATCATGAACTTTAACCAGTCTTTACCAGTGTGGTAATTTCTCCTCTACACGATCCATCTTTACGTCGAATATATTCCACTGCGCTTTACGTTTTCTGATCCAACAGGTTTGAGGATAAAAAGGCAACAACCTTGTAACGACACTGCTACCTTTTTCGCACAGGGGTAGACAGACGGCTGTTTTTGGGAAGAAAGCCATTTCGTAGAAAACTTAAAGAAGAGCCAACCGGGGACAGATTGCAGCTCCCGTAGAATATTCCTAATGAATATTTAATTAGTGTCGTTACAGTCTTTGTCAATATTCTCCCACAGAGGGAGACGTTGATAGTGACAAAAAGAGTAAAGCATAGGCACTTAAAATTTAGGTGTGAAGGCCAAAACGGGAATTAACTGAGAGTTGCTTTAAGATGAGCTCCCAACAGACTAAAATGACAAAATTAAAAATGCAGGGAAAAATAATTTTCAGTCAATTTGTACTGAAACGAAACGTTTAACAATTAAATGTTTAACGAAAATGCTGTCTTGATGCAGCAACAATCACTAAATGCTTTCCAAGTTTGTCCAGTAGAGTCTGAAGTTTTAAAATTAAAATTCAGCAAATACACTATTTTAGGTTTGGCTGCTCCTAGATGGAGCCACGGTTGTAGCTACTAACTACACATTGTTTAAAGAAAACATGCACGGGAAATTTACTTTGTTAGATTTCCGGTTTACTTGAAATAAGAAAAAAAACTCTAATTTAGAGAAAACTACTTTAGGTTAGGTATTAAACCTTCGTTTTATTGGAAACACCAATTCAGTGCTAGAGCCATAATAAATGCATTTATTTCCACCCTAGACTGACATAGAATTCACACTAAAACATCGGTCCTACTTTTAACAAAAAAAAAGGACTGGGAAAACTATGTTTAAGTTTATTACATGCTTAACACACTGACTTTAAATTAGATTAAAATTCAGGCAACTTTACTTTACCAAACTCTGGGAAAAAAATCAAAGCTTATAGGGGGAACACTTTTACTACCAACCTTTAAATTTCTTGTTTCCAACTTAAGATTGGGGGAAGTTAACTCACGTAACTTAAGCCATTCGTCAAAGCTAAACTCGCTAACTTTGGGTTTATCTGACATGACTAAACTTTTGTTTATATCACTAGCTGACAAACTTCGTTTTATTTTGCCTGTAGGAGGCAGGTTCAACGTATTTTCCGTTGATTGTTTACGCCAACAAAGATGGCGACAGTCCATCCACTGGTCAAGGGAGGGGACTTGGGTCTCATTATCACGTAATGGGTTGACTTCTGACGTTTTCAGCACACTCCTTTCGTCTGCGCTTGAGGACTTAACGACGATTGGCGAACGCACTGTGGGGGTTTGGGGCTTGACCAATCCCGCGGGGCTGGTTTGATTACGGGGCCTTCTACGTTTCTTTGATTGACGTGGGCCGGTTCTGACGGGGGGCGTAGCCACCTCGGCTGGCACTGGAGAAAAATCACGGGGCATGGCGATTACTGGTCTGCGATGTTTGGTTAATGATTCTAATCCTGTCACGCCCAAAACGACATCGTAGAACGAATTGTTGACCGGTGTAATGCACGCTACTGTTTTTAACACTGTGCCATCATCTAACTTTAGGATTAGATTTACTTGATCTAAGGTGAACACTTGTTTACACAAGGCAGTTTGACATTTAACCTTATGTTTTAAGCGTGGCCAATTTCTGGCGAGCCTGGCGCTAACTAGCGAAACTGTGCTTCCGGAGTCGCATAAAATATTAATTTTATTTTTCCCTATGCTACCGGACAGAGTACTAGCCTTAAGAATTTTACTGGCATTTTTCCCAACTGGGAAACATGCGTTTACTTGCTGGGGTTTCGAGTTAAGCTCGGGGCATTTACTACAAAAATGTTGGGGAGAATCACACACGTAGCAGCGCCTAACTCTATCTTGATTTAGGTTAGTTTTTTCACTAGCACTAATGTTTATGGCAGGGTTCCCTCCAGGGTTATCTGCGTTCACACTGACAGATCCGGCCGGATTAGCTGTCGTGTTGTGGTTACGGTTGTGACCACGCTGTTGACCAGTAGGTTTAGAACCTTGGTTCGACGCTACAGCTATGGGCTGTGTTTTGGCTGCACGAGTGGCAGTTTCGTTAGCAATCTGTTTATTGCGGGTTGTGAATTCGTCACAAAGCTGGGCCGCTTCGGCCAGAGTTCCTAATCTGACTTGATCAGGGATCCATTTTCTGAGATGGGTTGGACACGATTTATAAAATTGCTCCAAAAGTACAAGATTGACGAGTTTATCATAATCACGGTTAACCTTAGCCAAAGTTACCCAACGAGTGAAAAGAGTTTCTAACTCAAATGCATAATCCTGGAATTGCATTTCCACACCCTTTTCGAGAGAACGAAATTGCGTTTGCAAAGACTCTTTAGTCTGTACGAAACGGGCAAGCAGTTTATTTTTGACTATTTCGTAATCCTGCATTTCAGCGTCTGTTAGCTGATCACAAACTTTAATAAAGACCTCACCGACGAGGGGTTGCAACGCCGTGACCCATTGGTCTTTAGGAATCTTTTGACTAGTTAAAGTTCGTTCGAAAATCTTAAGAAAACTGTTAATGTCAGTATTGGGCGTCCACCTATTTACTAGTCGAACTATGTCGGCCACTTTACCATGTTTTGCAACTGGATTCGGGGGAGCTGGGGGAGCACCGTTAGCTCCATTTGGAGCAGGGTTAAGATTTAACGTAGCAGCATTTAGCTTCGCTAGTTCGAGCTGCTTGTCCAGTTTAGCTAATTCCATAGCACTGGCACGATCACTAATTTGGGCTTCTTGATCCCTTTCTTGGGCTTTAAGAGCGGCTTCTCGGTCTCGAATTTGAGCCTCTTGATCTTTAAGAGCTAATTCATGAGCCCGGCGTTTTTCTGCATCCGCCACCTCTAGGGCTCTTAACTTTAATTCTTCTGCTTTTATAAACAGTTCATTTTCTTTGGTGGCTAATTCTTTCTTGGCGAAAATAGCCGCTTCTCTCCTTTCAATAGCGTTAGCTAGTGCATCGGAAAGTTCACTTAAATCAAGTTTGCCATCTTCGAGGGCTGCTCGTAAGATTTGTTGGGATTCTGCTCTAGAATCACTGACTGTAAAGCCTAAGTTCAAACAGGCCTTCTTTAAGTCCTTGTTTGTGATATCACGAATGATTTCGTCTAATTCTTCCATTTCGGACATTTTTGAGTCTTAATGGTTAACGTGGTTTCAAAATAAAGCTTTTATAAATGAAACAAAAATTAAAAGCAGCCGCTTAAAATTTAACGTTACTTTTGAGCAGAGCGAACTATTTAAAAGACTTCTCTCCCAAATCCAGTAAGATTGCACATAAAAATACACTTCTAAAACCTCCAGCACTCTGGTATATGAATAGCTAAATTGCATAAATGCTATCAACTACAACACTCGGCTTGGCGGCCTCTAAGCATATCCAGTGTACACCTACCCAATTGTACAATCGCTGTACGGTCAGTCTGTCCTTCCGTTCCACCGTAGTACGGGAAGTTCGGCACTGATTTTCACGGGAGTCGATCGTCACTGGTGGGCGGTCAAATCCACGGGACTTCGGCTTTGCACGCAAAATCCTCGGCTTGGCTGCACGGAGCGTAGTTTCCCTCTCGGGCCTCTTCTCCTACAGCATCGGTTGGGGTTGAGACGGCTCTTGACGGGAGGACGTCTACTGGAAGCGGCAGCGGCTGCTTCCTGGCGCCGGCAGTTGTTGGAGCTACGGCGGGGGTTGTACTTTTTTATAACGTTAGTACGACTTCTGCTTCGTGACTTTTTAGCTTGTCACAGGCATCTGCTTCGTGGCCATGTTTGGCTGGACCACAGACATCTAGTTGGAAGTGGCTTGCATCCTTCTAGGCATGTAGCATGGCAGGGGGGAAAACGCTTGACGGGAACAGCACCAGTTCATCCCACCACTGCCACCAGCTGTAACGGCGGACGCTACGACGGCTTAGGTGCTTGTAACGCCCCCGGTTTCCCTCGTGTACGTGGAGTTTCAGCTTGAGGTTTCTACGGTGTTTACGACGAC
>JAHWFP010201320.1:0-11921 GCA_023313725.1 Lithobius niger | reverse complement strand
CTGTCTACAGTCCAAAAATTGTGAAATTCAGTACAGCCAAACCCGAGATACAGAGAGGGGCTAAATAGACAACTTCTTGTTCTTGGTCTTGGTCTTGTTCTTGGTCTTGTTCTGAGGATGTACCTTTTGTCTGTCCTCTCTACAGGGCAAACTATTTGTCCCGTAAAGCTGGTTCTTAGCTCATTTTACAGGTATTGCTCCGTAGATGTGCCCTTTCCATAAGGCCTTTTCTAATTGGTCAAGTGGTTCAGGGGTTACGGAGCTCTAAACGACCAGATTGATTGTTTTACATTGTTTTAAATATTGTTATTATGCAACAATGCCTTTTAGCAAACGCCAGCTGCAAGACATAGACTGAAGATTAAAGGAGTGGTTTCTATTGTTAACACTAGCGATAGCCAGGTTAGTAAGGACCATAGCTATTTACCGAACTTAAAGGCGGCGCAACAAAACAAACAATAAATTAATTATAAAGGTGTCACACATACCCTACCCCTTATCCACCACCACACCTATTTAATACAATTTTCAAAGTAACACGGATTAATAAACAAAAACGTATCGTTAAAAGTTAAAAGTAAGGGTCTAAAAGTCAAAACCTGTAAGGAACACGGACAAGCTTTGACTGTAAGGGTCTACATGTTAGATTTGGTCAGTAAGACGCTGCTAAGCATTAGACCCTTACTACCCGGTGATCATGTTAATGACTTAGTAAGGAAAATTGGAAATTAGCCAACAGCGAAAATCATACACTAGAAATAGCGTAGTTCAGTATGCACCTACGTTAAATCGGAGTGGCATGTCCCGGATTCGAACCGGCTACCCAGTTTGCCCCCAGATCACTTGCATAGCGCCTTAATCTCTCCGTTGCACTCTGATGAACCGTAAGTGCACAAAGGTGGCTTACTGAACTACGTTATTTCTAGTGTATGATTTTCGCTGTTGGCTAATTTCCAATTTCCCTTAATATTATTTCCAGCCATTTATGTCTATTTATTAATGACTTAGTAACTCAGACAGAATGGGTGTACAGGCTAATGCTTGTAGCAGGTTGTCTTGATTGGAATCGCTGCCATGTTACCAAACCGGAAAAAAATGTCAACCTGAAGCAAAGTAGGAAACCCACACCCCCACTATCATTGGATCATCACATGGGTCTTTATAGGACGATCTCGGACAGCTGTTCCTCAAAAACCGGGTAGTAAGGGTCTAATGCTTAGCAGCGTCTTACTGGCCAAATCTGACACCTAGACCCTTACAGTCAAAGCTTGTCTGTGTTCCTTACAGGTTTTGACTTTTAGACCCTTACTTTTAACTTTTAACGATACGTTTTTATTTATTAATATTATAACGTACAATTGAAAATCTCCTTTTTCATCCTGGAACAAAGTTCATAAAATAGAAACTGTATTCATGTAACACTATCACAGACATAGTTAGTCAATAATCCAATAACTGGAGTGATGGAATGACGAGACCTGATTTCCACTGATTCCGCCCTTCCCCCCGCACCCCCACACCCACATTGCTTCCGCACCATATATCTGGTTCAATGGCAATTGATCGTTATTAGGGACCAATCACGGAACACAAATAAACTTTCCTGTAAAGTTTCAGATTTTGCGGTGTTGCTGTACTGTAAAAAAAAATTAAATGAATACTCAATGTATTTGTGTAGCTAAACTCCTATTTTACGACTGACTTCGCTTATGGAGGGCAGATAGAAACGTTACACTTCAACGTTGTGTAACCTTACACAAAATGACTTAAAATGACAGAACAATAGCGATCCTAGCGGGAAATATTGTCACTGAAGAGAAATAACACGTAAAATGCGTGCAACGTTACACATAATACTGGTAAATTAAGCGACAGCAGCGTTCATAACGGAAAATGTTCTTATTACAGCGACATAGCACAATAAAGATGTGTAACATTACAAATATTGGTGTTAAATTAGACGATAGCAGCAACTCAAGCGAATAATATTTTCATATATACACGACTAATTTGTGTAATTTCATTCTACAACAAAATGTTTTTAATTAAAGCAATTTTTGATGCCTTTCACGTATATTTCTGATGTCATTACACACATGGGCGTTTCCAAAACGAATTATTGGGGGAGGTGAAGCAAAAATATCTGTTTCTAAAAAAAATCGAAGACTTTGCGCTCTTCCCATGCGCATCTTTCATCCTATGTTTACTTGCTCGAATATCCTGTGTAATGCAAACTCTATACTTTTCCGGATTTTGTGTAAAGTTACACAATAATTATGTGGCAGCCTGGCTGCCACAAGAAAGTTGTGTAAAGTCACACTTTTTTTTTGTATCCCGGGGGTTAGTCCACGCGAAAGCTTACTGCTGTATCCAACCATTATACACATAAATGCAATGAATGCCAGAGCAATTTAAGAACTTTTTCAAAACTTTCAAAGTTTTTTCAAAACTTTTTACGCCCATACAAAGGAAGAATAATGAAGGAAGTCTACGTGTTACTCGACTACTTTCTTGACTAAGTTTTTCAGTCTACTTCAGTTTCGTAGTCTATTTTCCGATCATCACCCTACTGACGATAAATTTATCATTTTTTCAAGATTTTCAAGCACTTTTCCAGACGTGAAGTTTCATTAGGCTATTACTTTCCAGGACATTTCCAGGTTTTCAATGACTCGCACGAACCCTGAATTATCAGTAGACCTGTGCTAAGCACACTAAGACGAATAATTTTTAAACAGTTTCCAGCGATATCGTTTAGCCAACCAGAATGCACCAATCATTACCTGATCTATGGGGTGCAAACGTAAAAATGGTAAAAACCTTTGACTACAGCAGGAAGGTTTCACGTGGACTAAACATCACAGCAACACTGCAGTATCTGAAATCTTACAGGAAAGTTTATTTGTGGTTCTTTGTTGTTTTGAGTTCGGATCAGTTAAACCTTACGTTAAGCATCAAACGAGTTCGTTTTGGTTTCTAACTAAATGTGTGATTCGGAGGTCGCCATTTCGTATTCGATCACGGTCCTCCCATGAAGAAAGATTTAGATTTTAGCTATTTTTGGCAGAGAAGCGAATCGACGTGAACAGAAGTATTTTGCACTTGAGTTGAAATTCGGTTCTAACCCTTGCGAGCACAGGGGTAGGTCGTAATACGCGCCAACGAGCCAGTAGACAACCGACACACGGTGTAATACTATAGTAGTAAGAGAAAAGGTAGTTTTCTACTTGTGCACATCATTTGTCTGTCAAAATGTTGGCGGATATTGTGACGAGCCCCTGCGGCCTAATGGTATCTCCGATAGCGTTTTGCTGGAGCTGATGGACTTAAATGTCGCGGCCAACGATGGCTGTCTTAAAGTTCCACGAGTCCGGATAGTGTATATCTGGGGCAGTTGGTTTCGAAATTCTGTAATCGCATAAAATTTGAAGCATAGCACATTCTTACTGGTAAAATTTGTTGACAGTAGTCACAAATTCGGCACACTTCAAAGTTTCCGTGACCCAAACATAAAAATGAGTAGGCATTGTGGATATGGCTGTGTGTTTGGGAGACGAGAGCTTTTGCAAAAAATTTTCTCCGAAGAATAATGCTGCACTCAAATATTTTTAAAGCATATTTGATGTTCGCCATTTTAACAGAACTAGAGAAGCTCCTATAACAGGGCCCGGCGCCCCAGATATTTGATAACTGGAAACCTTAGTGCGCAAGACGGCCCCCTAAAAGACCGAGCGAAACTTCTTTTGAGAAACAGCGCCCCGAGTCGTCTTTCTACAGCACAAAAGAAAAGGATTGGAACCTCTTTAATTCACCAAGTCAGCGTCATCCGCAGCGAAAGGAAGGAAACAAGTTTAAAAGTCTCAAATTTGGCTCGTCACAAGAAGAATAATCATGGAAATGAGACCCAGAGGGAAGAGTTGGCGGTTGTTGACTGCCCCCTCCTGCAGTATTATCCTCACCGGAAGGACATTACGAAGCAAATAAGAACCAACTTCAATTTTCCACCGAGTTGGATTCACGTCACATTTCTTTGTACATGCTTTTCCCAAAATTGCATACGTGTCTTCGTGAAATGCAATTATGCTCGGCATGGTGTCACATAAAAATGCTGCGATATATAGGATGACAGGGTATTCTTCTTTAAAAGGATCCAAAAATTATGCTAAAACAGAGGGCTATGCATGGAAGTTCAGATACAAAATTCGGCTGCTACGGTGCGGGTTTAAATGCTAACAGGTAAAGAAGCGCACATCACCATCTAATAATGTAGTGACATTGTAAGGGCGATAAACAAACTTGCCTGTCGTAGCATCCAGGGACGGATGTTTGTTTATTTATGATCTCACGGCAGTTTCATTTCTCTTCATCGCAAAACTGTTTAAAAATTAGTACACGAAGACAAAAGCCCTAAAGACTTAATTCAACTATTGGTTGAATTTATCATTCAACGGCTTTCAATCATTAATGATTGAATAGACGTAAGTGGTGGAAATTTAGGTGTAGGTTTGTGTGTCAATTTTTGAGTGGCCACTTTCTAATCAAAAGCTACCGACCAAGTTTCAATTTCTAACATGTAATAGGGCTCATTAAAGTTTACACCGTTAACACCATTCTTTTCGTTAGTGTAAAATCATTTTTGTGTTGAAAGTACAAGATAATCAGCGAGAGTCGGTACTATGGTTATTTGGCCAATAATGCATACGTAGTTAGTACACGTATCGTTTTCCCGTCATCATACGGCTTTTTACCATTTTTTTTTTTAATTCAGGGACGTAATTTTAAGTTCTGGGAGTTGCCAGCCAGGGTAGCGTGAGAGGCTACCAAGCTCCTTCCGCGGCTATGGGAACTAGTCTGGCCAAGTCTGGACAATCTTTCGGCCCCTACGATGATGAGGTTTCCCGGTTCAAATCCCCGGGGTGGCTCCTCTCTTTACCAGAAATTTCTTCTTCTCAAAAAATCTAGTAATGTTGAAAAATTGAGCCGGTCAGCTACACGAGCATTAAGTTGCTTCAGCTGACTTAAGGCTCAAAAGAAATTATTAAAAAAAAATTGGTTGTGGGATCGATTGAGCATTCACGTGATGGCAGCACACCACACTCACTACCGTCCTGTGCTTGCTTATTTTGTTCAGGGCCCCCCCACTTGTTTTCCACCCCCCCCCCCCCCCCCCCCACCGTAACGTTTGCAATGCCTAATTTGCGTAATGCTTGGTACTTGTGAAAGAGTTACATCGTAAGAATAGCTGTTCAACGTGTAAAATTGTCGCATATCATAAACAAGATTAACCCGAAAATTACAGTACTTAGGGGTATTGGTGCAGACTATATAGTCTGCCTGATTACAGCTGTAAACCAATCGATTCGTGTTCCCTGTTGCAATGCAACCAGGTTCTGTTTTCATGCCATCAATCGATGCAGGCCGGCGCTTTGCTTGCATCGTTTTACAATCTTGGAGTAAAATTGTTATCTCTTACTTTGTACGCCTGGATTAAGAAGTTTACACAATAAATGTAAATTTTTTTTTTTTGTTACATTAAGGTCGCGTGATCATTGGGTGGCGCCGCACTGGTATCCCGTACCGCTGCACTGTGACTGAGGTTGGCGCTAATGATCTAGCTATCGACGCGTCATTAAGCCTCAATCTCCCCCCCCCCCCCACCCGACTCTCACTGTGACTGAGGGTGAGACACCTCATCCTAGTTGTTGATCTTATGGGCAACTTAAAAAGGCACTACTAGGATTACACTTAGCTTAATGAATGTAAGGACAGCGTGACGTCATATCGTCGCACGCGAATCGAACACGCAGTGGTGGCTGTTGTGAAATTGCCAAGCCAGCCAGATCCGGCTGTACAAAAAGTGACGTAAAACTGATTTTACGCTGCAGCATTCTCCAAACGTCTTTTAAAATCTTACGTTATCTTGCATTTATGCTTGATGTATTGTAGTAATGTTGTGTGTGTACTTTCAAAGTAGAGTTTGCGCACAGTTCGTCTGTCTCGTAGTCGAAACCGAAACTGAACTCCAAATAATTCCACCGTCTTTGTCGCCAGGAATATTAGTCACAAATTAGAACGGCGATGCATTAAGAAAGGGTTCCATGTTTCCGACTTTAAAAAAGCTGAAAGTTTGAGCAGGACCCACACTCATTTGTAAGTAAATGCCAAGTTTGACCCCAATCTGTGAAGGCGTTTGAAATTAATACAGATGCAAACCTATTTACGTTGCCTTTTGGACTTATATGTCAGACTGATTGAGCGGGGAATCGAACCAACGACCTTTGAAACCAAAGGCCGAGGACCTACCGCTGAGCCATACTGACACGGCCAAAAGGAAACATCCATATGCAGCATTAAACACTTGCATATACACACCCTCAGGGCAGTCAGACATATGAGTCCAAAAGGCAACGTAAATAGGTTTGCATCTGTATTTATTTAATTCTTGTTGAGCCTTTGGCTTTCCGTCTTTAAAGGTGTTTGAAAGAAATGTAGCCCTGACAGACAGACAAATGCCTAAAGCTCACCAAAAAAATAAATAATCTTTTTTTTTGTTTTGTTTTTAAGCGAACACCATTTATCACAGTCGGTTAACTGTCCGTCCGTAGCGTGAAAAAAAAAAAGTTTAAAACCCGCTTAACCATTTTCGCTTGGTACGTGGCAACTTTATATTTAAATTATCGACAAAATCCAAATTTCGTCAAAGTGTTTAAAATTAAAGGCTCACTTGAAGGTTGACAACCCCTAATTCTTACGTTAACACTCAACGCCACACTGAAAACGGACAAGAGATGGCGCACGTTGTAAATGATAATCATTTACAGATAAATACGCTGAGATCGAAATTTTAAAAGTCTACTGCGGTAAAAGTGGAAATTAATTATTCTGTTGTCGAAAAACTATTTGCCTAAACTGTCTAAAGTGTAATGCTAATGCAAAAATTCGACCTGAAAACGATAACGATTTTCCTCTCGTTTATAAGGGCTGGCTACTGACCATGAATATGGTAATGTACTTTTCTAAGCTGGACCCAGCCAAAGTGCATTCGTAGATGCGAAACTTATGTTTATGATTCGTGAATTTTGGAGTCAACTCGGCTTTAAAATAGTCGAAACGCGCTTATGCAACGCAAGAGTACGTACCTATTTTTTTTTAAGTTAGGCATTTCAAAACGAAATAAAGTAAGAGTAAGCATAATAACAACGGCCATTCCTTTCCCAACCTTGTTTTAAATGCCATCTGCCAAGATGTTACACAGCCATTCATCAAAGTTTGTCGGATCCGATTATTATTCCCTATATTTCCAATTCATCCAAAGAAAAGTGACTGATGATTTTGTCCACCACATGTGGGTACCTGTGTGTGGGTAATATGGGGGTGGGGAGGGACAAGACATCTGTCACTTAATGATAAATGACCAAGGGGTGTTGTGACCCATGAATAATAATTGTGCGCCAAGTTGCAGTTTGACCCTGATTATTAAAGGTGTGAGGGTGGCCAAAACCCGCAATAAAATAATATGATGGACAACTTTTTATTTTACGGCTCGTGATTTACAGAAATAATTTGGAACAAATGTCAAAAAAAGACCAAAATGACGAAATTAAAGTGTGGTAGGGAAAATGGGTTAAAAGTATGGTTTATGTCACCTGGACTTACGGACTAGATCGCAGCCACAGGTCAAGAACTGAACGTAATAATTCGGCGAGGTGGGCCTACCTATGAAGCCTTCCGCCCCCCCCCCCCAAAAAAAAAGTTTCATTACTTTATGAGTTTTTAGTTTTTCGTGCCTTTCCTGTGTATCCTATTAGGCTATTACGCACGGCAATGGGTGACGCTCTCCAAGACGTTAAGGTCCCTGGCAGGAATAACCTTTGCAGCAAGGCAGCTGTGCCCTTTCCTTTCATAGCCAAACATACTTTTATAGGCATTTACGTAACACTGTTTTAGTTAAGGCTGCACGTTAGTAGTACTTCTGTTCTTTCTCAGTCAACACGAAAATAAAAAAAAATTATTCAGAATTAAACTATGAGAAATAATTTATAATAAAAGTTACTCAAAATATATATGTATATATATATATATATATATATATACATATATATTTTGAGTATATATTATGTATATATCTTATATATATTGTAAGATGATCTCCAATGCAAAAAAAACTAGCGAGTGTAAATGGGTTATTATCTTTCTTAACTACATTTCGTATATCCCTTACGACTTGTTGCATTATTAGCACGGCCGCCAGGCAGTGCTTATTAGGGTTCGTTTGCAGAAGAGAATTTTCAGAAAAAGGATAGTCCTAGGGCCAGGAATTTGTTATAAGACATAAGAAGTAGCCCTCCCCACCCAATCGAAAACATTGGGGGGGGGGGGACGCAATCACCCAACTTTCTTTAAACAACCCTACCATATGTAGCTTGTGTATGCCAACAAATTTTCCTTACGCAAAAATGCATACACATGTATGGCTGGCCCCTGGACTATAGGGAGGAACAGCCACAGAGGCTAAGGGTGCGTTTAGCAACAACTCGCCTTTGCATTCTCGCAGCTAGAACTCAATCGCGATGGCAAAGGTGACATTGCCATGGTAACAACGCTAAATGGATTAGCTAAATCCGACACCGTTTGAATAAATACTGGCACTCTTATAATCCGTGCCAATAATATAAAGAATTCCTCATGACGAAACAATTTTCCCAAACACTTCTGAACTCGCGTTATTTGCTGTTTTCGTTGCGAGGTGGCAGACATAAAACCGCCGCCATGTTGGAATTTGAGATGATTTCTAGCTTCTAGCTGCGAGAATGCAAAAGCGAGTGGTTGCGTGAATGCTACAAATGCTACAAAATGCTACAATGCTGCAACATGGTTTAACTAGGAGGCGAGGTGCATAAGATCGGATTAGAGCTCACTCAACAAGATGCGACGATGCTTGGACGCAGTCAAAGTATAGTGTCGTTGTATCTTGTTTGAGCTAACAATGTCTGCCAGAGAGCAATTACAGCGCGGCTTTGGGCCTGTACACTCTTAATAAATCCGTTAAATCCGTTAATTCTTTGTTGAGAACTAACGTGAGGACCTAATCTTCTTTTTCACTTTTAAATCTTCCAATTTTAAACCGTAAGTTAGGTACCGAGTCTTTAATTTTGTGGTTTTTTGCCTAAAAAAATTTGGTGGCCGACATCACTGAATAACTTATTTAGTTCTTCAATGCAGCCTTATGGAGCCCAATTGAATCGTCTCTAAATTGATTTCCTCCACCGTTTGCCCGATTACCACAACTGCCTGCAACACTGAAGAAACAGCTACGACTCAACAATGACCTGACACACGCTCATGTATGCCATCAAGTTATAAAGCATGGACGGAGCATGAACGTAAATGTGCATTGTAATGCACTTTCATTTTTTTTTTTTTACATACAAATTTGTACGGAGAATGGACATACACGTGATAAACCAGGCCATACCGATGACAATAAGAAAAGGAAGCGAAAAAAGCCAACAAATTAAGTGAAAAATGCATTAGAGCTTGTATCCCTACGGAACTCACAGCTGTAAAGGCACACAAATAAAAAACGGATAAGAGTTCACTTGAACAAAACGAACTATAATTTGAACTCCAATTCAAGAGAGAAAACCAAAACAAAACCAATTCCCGAATGATAAAACCCCTGCATAATACACAAATTAAACCCACCTGGCAATTTCAAACACTCAAACGCAAGCTGCGTTCACTTACTGAGATTACGAAGAAATAAAAACAATACATGTCTCCTGAAATTCAACACAATACAAACACACACACAAAATAAACATGTGACCACTCAAAGGAAACAGAATTAAAACCTAAATCCACTAACACATACAAAACAAAGCCAAATAGCCAAACGCCTATATAAAATACAAACTAAACACACTCACAGACCCAATTCAAATACAAACTGCGTTCACTTTCTGCTATTACCAGGGAACACAAACAAGCCTTAAATAAATACGCACAAATTGCTGTAAATTAGAATCTTTGTTCCCTGGAATTGGAGTTCAATTCCTACTTCTTTTCGTTCGAGTTAACTCTAGTCCGTTTTTATTTGTGAGTCTTTACAGCTGTGAGTTCCACTGGGATACGATCTGTAATGCGTTTTTCTCTTTAAACAGCGAAGCTGTTTTGTGGTCAGATAATTTTATTCTGACGTTTACGGTTAACAATTATCGAGCTTCCAGCCAAGCCATGAAGAATACACATCTGAAGCGTCATTAACGCATCGTTTCCATGGAATTTCGTGTGTAGCAGGCGCTGGATTTTTTACCAATCCGATACGATATCGATGATGTGCAAACCGGTACGATACGACACCAATACATGGCCACGGTTTGCTGCACCAAGAAAATTTCTGTTCATTGCCCAGAAACTTTCACAGTAATACTCCAATCCTTCTCGAAAAAAAAAGTCGGAAAACCACAAGCACATATCTAAAACAGTTTTCAAAAGGGAACAAAATCGTACTTCAGATTCGTAGGGGTATTGGAGGAGTTTCAGACACTGTAAGTTTTTTTCCTTGAAGATTTGTGTATTTCAATTCTTGGCATGTTTTAACTGTAGGTGCGTACAGTTTACAAATTCGCATAAAATCATCCCCATCTTTGGCAACCTTGGATTAAGTTTTCTGTGAACAAAATATGCTGTCTAAATTTTAAAGAAGTTAACGTTTTATGCCGTCAGGTGGTAAGTGCAACAAACATCAATCTAACGTACACTGAATCGGTCAACGTACTCTCACTTGTTTAAGTGTTGAGTTTTTTTCTCTCTAATTTTTTTATACTAACAGTGGAGACTTACGGTCTAGAGGTTACGTTTTCCCTGGGTAAAAAAAAAACCCTGGGGTTGCTTAGGATGACAATTAGAAGGATGACAATTTTGCTACCAGATGGCTTGTTCCCAACGTTCACGAAAATAGTATTACAAAGGTTTACAATCTTTGGATTTAAAACATCTCCAAATGTCAAACCATAAAAGGCACCTATTGGAGTAAAACGTAAACTGAATGTGAAATTCCACTTTTATCTGTCGCATACTTTATTTTATCTGAGTGGAATTAGCTCGTAATAGTAGTAATTGGCATGAAATCAACGATGTTGAGATGCCTTTTTCGCATTGAAATGTTTTATACACAGCTCTGAAACAGGACTTTCTGTTGTCTACTCATTAAACCCTGTCGATGTATACAATTTCCAAAGCTTTCTGTCGCATTAATATTTAATAAATAGACATAAATCGCTGGAAATAATATTAAGGAAAATTGGAAATTAGACCGAGTGAATTTCGGTGGAATGGAGCCCTGGTCAGGGTTGTGACCTTAATAACGGGTTCAGTGAATTATCTTTATGCCAGTGGAGGATGTGGCCATAGCGATTAAGGCGCTATGCAAGTGATCTGGGGGCGAACTAGGTAGCTGGTTCGAATCCGGGTCATGCCACTCCGACGAAACGTAAGTGCATAAAGGTGGCATACTGAACTACGTTATTTTCCTTAGCATGAATATTTAGCATTCAATACCAGAAAACGCCGGTTTAATGTCTCGGGTAAGAGGAGCAGTTGCTAGCTTTCGCCCAAACACTGATAATAATCAACAACAATTAAACAATCAGACCGTAATAATTAGACGCCATCAATCCAACAATCCAAACTTGATGAGCGAAGTGCTCTTCTATACTTTACTGCAGATGTTGATTAACCACTTCCAATACAGCCTTATGCCCATAGGTCCTTTTTTAAAAGGCCATGAGTAAAGTCCCTATTTGAAAGTCCTTTCGGACCGCGATGCCCCCCATGGCTCGTAGACCAAGCCTGTAACAACTCAACTGTGCTTTGCCCGCTTCACTTGAGTGCCCCGGGATTAAGATAGCGTTTACGCA
>JAHWFP010201319.1:0-12451 GCA_023313725.1 Lithobius niger | reverse complement strand
TAACCTGGCTATCGCTAATGTTAACAATAGAAACAAATCCTTTAATCTTCAGTCTATGTCTTGCAGCTGCCGTTTGCTAAATGGCATTGTTGCATAATAACAATGTTTAAAACAATGTAAAACAATCAATCTGGTCGTTTAGAGCGCCATAATTCCTGAACCTCTTGACCAATTAGAAAAGGCCTTATGGAAAGCGAACATCTACGGAGCAATACCTGTAAAATGAGCTAAGAACCAGCTTTACACGACAAATAGTTTGACTTGTACAGAGGACAGTCGAAAGGTACATCCCCAGAACAAGACCAAGAACAAGAAGTTGTCTATTTGGCCCCTCTCTGTATCTCGGGTTTGGCTGGACTGAATTTCACAATTTTTGGACTCTAGAATCCAAATTTGGTTTAAAATTTTTCAATTTTGACGGAGTTACAAGCTCTCAAAGTTGAAAGTTTAACACAGAGATCCTAGGTCGACCCTTACTAACAATCGCCATGGAAAGAAGCCATCAGCAAAAATATAGAAATAATGTAGTACAGTAATGCCCATGCCCTTTAATGCCCATGCCAAACTGGATGCATTTTTTTAAAGTCGGATCGATCGCGGGATTCGATCCGGCGTTCACTTGGTTTGGAAACGAGGACGTTGACCACTGGGGTGTTGCTGCTCGCTTTGCTCGTGGTCCCTGTGGACCCCTCACAAAGCTCGCGTTGCGCGTTGGGACTTAGTTTTTTTGCCGTTCAGAAGCCGTCCTTTTAAAAGGACGCGCAGGCTATAAAGGGTTAAGTTTCACAACCAGCACAATGGCCAACACAATGCGACATGTCGTAGAAAGACAACCATCCTGGTATCCGACATCATAGGAAAAATAATCTGGTAACACCGATGTAGCGAACTGGGATGGATTCACCATGGAGGTCTTCATAATAAGCTTACTGCCGTGAAAGTGGATTCAAATACTTGGTAAAGTGAAATTCAACATGCTGCCTTCCGGATAGGCATGGAGTTGATCCATTATGACTGACTACAGTGACACCAAGAGAAGTGAGTGGATGCGCACCCATTCACATTTTTATATTAAATGTCACAACTGAGCCTATTGTATTTTGTAAATTATGTTGTTTTGTGGCAAAAGCAATTCACAGATAATTTTTTTAGCTCAAACTAAATTTATTCGTCTTCGTTTTAACCAGTATTGCTGAGCTTTGAAAATCAAAGTTGCTGTGTTGAAAAGCTCTTTCCATGCGTTCGAAACTCCAGGAATAATGAATGATTTTGTTAATTATGCTTGAAGTTCCCAAAATTATGGGAATTTAAGAATGTTACATTTTATTTCGCATGAGAGTAAAGCTTGTGTTTTATTTAAAAAAAATTAATATGCAGTGGAGTGCACAGGAGGCCACGGCCACGGCCTTTTCGCAAAATGCCCTTTTTGTAAATGCCCTTTTATAAATGCGGCGTTGTCAGAAAAAGACCTACAGCCCTAAACAGGCCGAAAAAATGGAAGGGGGGGGGGAGGTCAAAGATGTTAGACGATGACGTTTGCAACAATGCGTTAAGATTTTCGCTTTATTATTTCTTGTTTTAATTTTGTGGTAGTTGACGTTTCTACATTTCTACAAGAAAGATTCACTTTCGATAACGATTTCCCCCGCCTATTTTCTGGTGTTTCCGGCGAATTTGAAAAATCGAAACTGAAAACTTAAGTTCGCCACTGTTCTGGTGCGAGTCAACGGCGTCAGCGCCTGTGGCGGTATCTAGTAGCCCGTTTAGTTACTAACTGCAGATGCTGGCCGTAAGGAGTTCTTGCAGTTAAGGACTACTCCGGCATGCCGCACAATAATTCTTTTGCTGTTTACGCTGTAGTGGAAGCACAATCTTAAAGTTTTTTCCTAAAGTGACTAACGCTCTTTTATTAATTATTCATGACGAATCGAAACTTAGTTTCATAATTACTTGAAAGTAACGAATTCCGATTTAACGACAACCTGTTTCATTTAAAGGTGTATATTCTTTCGTTTTTTGCTGACAGTATTTCAACCAGCATGTTCGTAGAATGTGTCAACATATACGAATGCAACATATGAATTGCAATTTTGTGTTAAATTCATAATCTAAATTCTTCATGCTTTATTTCAATGTAATTCAACGTATTGCACTGTGATTCACACATATGCAACTGTTTATCGAATAGCAGGGTGCACAATACACCGTTGTTTAACATCTAATGGTTGTGCGGCTGAGTTATCTGGCATGTAGAACCCAAAACCTCTACAACTATTGTTGAATCCAACGACGCTCTACAGCGTTGCGGTAGTATTTAGTAACTTTGGCTGATTTGTAAATACTAGCTGCACCCGCGCGTCTTTTTCCCCCCTACTTATTCACTTTTAAAATGCAAATAAGTATATAGATAGTTTAAACAATAGGACAGTGACACGACGTAGTATTATTGTATATAACTCTATGGTGGAGCCAGTTACTGGGTTAGCTGCAAGGTGCACGGGTGGGGGAAAAGAAGAGCGTCTTACTGAAGCCAATGCTATTAACTGGATTTCTTAGGCGTAAAACGTGCGATTTTCGTCGATTTGTTGGCAGTTGCTGACATTTATAAGTAAGTGGAATCTTTACTTTCCAATTACAACCTAAGCAGCAAAAGGGATTGGAGAAAACAACGGTTTTTTAAGCCTACGAAATCCACTCTCAAAAGACTGGCTTAACTAGAAGTGCCGTTGTTTAACCCACCATTTCAATCTAGTGCCCCTTGCAGGTATCTCTCTTGTATCCATATGACGTCACTTGACGCTGCTCTATAAGTTAGATGCTGTAATAGGGTGTTTGGCTTTGGGCCGAGTTAAACCATTTCAATTCAGTTCTGGAGAGGGTTTACAGTTAGTATGTGGATTATTTTCCCAGTACACTTTAGTGATAAATTAATATAGATGCAATCCTATTTCTGTTGCCTCTTGGACCTTATGTAAGCCTGCCTCAGTGGTATTCTAGACACACGCTAGTGTGTCGCCGCCAAGTAACAGTAGATCATCCCATTGTAGACATCCGATTGTTACAAATTTATATTGTAATGATAAAAAGGCGGCACACTAGCAGACATGTGTCTGTTAACTGTATCCAATTCAAAGCATATTTTGGCATGTTGAGGATAAATCCCAATGCGACAGAAATGCTTCAAAATGTAGAAAATGTAAGGGAAAGGGTCAGAGATTAAGAAAAACTAACATTTAAAGGATGAGTTAATCATGGAGAAAAAGATGCGTCAATAACGTTGTTTTTATGTTACTGTCTAGCTAATAAGATTTTTCCCATGTTAAATCCTATAGACTTTTTGCTCATGGCTAGCGCAAAATTGAGAAGGCCTACGTACCTGAACTTTTGCACACGGATGCATGGTGATCTGAGGATGGTACTTTTGTTGGTTTGGGGGTTGTAGGGGTCAGGACAACTGCGTGGGAGGGTTTTGAAATTCGCCACTGGCGAATTTAAATTTCGTTTCTTTTCCAAGTTGCAACCAAAGATTTTAAGCAACAATGGCTTGAACAATCAAGACTGGTCCTTAGGTTTATTGTAAAAGCCTGGACGAACTAAAAACTGAACTGCAACGAAGGACAAAATAAAGAAACATTAACGTTGCCGTGGATTGCGTAACAATAAAGGGATGCACGTTAGATGATGGTTACGCAACAATACGAGCATACACGAGCTAATGGGTTTTTTGTTAATAACCCAAAACAAATGCTTCGCGTTCTGTTGTTTTAGTAACAGCGACCTTCGGGGGTTTCTGCATGACTAAATGTGAACGAAATCTTGAAAAATTAAGGAGAAGTTGCAGGGATAAACAACACAACTGAAGGAGGTGCGCTGATTGAGTGAGCGAAGCGAACGAAATCATCAATTGTTAGTCAGTGTGTGCAAAAATGGGATTGAAGCATCTTAAACAGACGGTGTAACCTTATGTACGTTCACAGTCCTATGAAAGTTGTGATATCCACCCAAAACCAAAACTGGTAGAAAAACCCGCCGAATAACCGAAACCGAATAATACTTTAGACGTTAAATGAAAACTTGAAGATTGCTACCGCTAGTAGCAATCTTCTAGTTTTCATTTAACTTTCGAACTATTAGTATGTGCGATTAACTTGGCTAATAGGATTAACCTTGGCGGCCTTTCCCTGGTCGAATGGTATCACTACCTTCAAAGGCCGACCGTTTTTGGAAACTTGGCGGGTTTTTCTACCAGTTTTGGTTTTGGGTGGAATGAACTAAACTGAACCAAGAGCTGTGGCCATACCAAACAGAAAATCTGACATTTAAAACCAAAAGGCAACGGAAGTAGGCTTGCATCTGTATTAATTTATCACTAATCCAGCCCTTATGGCTGTCCTTCCTGGTTTCCCCTAGACACTATGTTGGCTACTCGTTGGATGTCGCCATGTAATTAAGCCTATATTTCTGTGATTAGGCCTCTAGTTGAGTAATTAGGCTTTGCATCAGTGATTATTTACTAAGTAATCTTTAGGTACGTGGAATATAATTATTAGTAGAAGGATAAAAGCCTAACTACTAATTATAATATATATATCTCTAACACGTGTATATAGGTTGTTCTTCCTATCCAAACTCTCTTCCCACCCAATCCAAGATGAAAAAACAGTGAACGCTAAAATTGGTGCAAAGTAGTCATGAAGGGCAAGTCTGTTGACGTAGACCGATAATTAATTTTTCATCCATTAATATTAATGGCCATGGTCACCTAAATTCACACTGAGATGAACAATTTGCTCTGCGCGGTCATCTCAGTGGCAAGTCTTAAATGACGTCATATACGAAGGGCAGTTATTTTTCACACGTTACGGATTGCTCAAGCCAAACCAATAAACTGAGAGGTGGGGGGGGGGGAATTACCGTATGTGTGGCAGTGCGTCTGTTATTCATTTTCTTTAGAAAATAAACTGAACCTACAGAAAAGGAGGGACGGGACACGAGAGGTAGAGGACGGGAGGAAAAGGAAAAGGGATGATTCAAGGAAGAAAAATTGAGTGTTAACTACGTGTGGCAAAGGGAAGAAGAGGGCCGGGTAAGAATATAGGAAAGGAGGAAAGGGTAGGGAGAAGATGGGAGGAAAAGGGAAACTTACAGGAAGAAAAAATTGCCTATCGCCGTCTATGTTCGTTCAGGCAACACCGACCGAAAACTGGGAAACAACCCCGGCCGAAACAAAACCCGGGCGAAGCCGGGTACAAATGCTAGTTACCAATAAAACATAACTCTATGTTCAGTCAGCTAGCTGCGGTCCGCTAGCTGACAATACAGAATGCAGCTAGCTGACTGGGCATAAATTTATTTTATTTTTGTTATTTTCAACATTTTTATTGTTAGTATGGGCACATACTCCATGTTCTATTCAATGTGCACATAGTACACGTAACTCATCATTGTTCGTTTTACTGTGATTTTACGTGACAAAGGCCAGAAATATTAACAGCCGAAAATTAAATATTGGTTTGCATCGACGTACTTGTGGCTTTCTTGCGGTCAGGATGTACCTTACACCAATTTTGCCACAAATTAATTGAAGTCATTTTTAGTGACTGGCCACGGGACCACCGATAAGTCAGTTATCTTACTTTGTTTTCTTATATTTGTGTATTTTTTCTTAACTATTTGGTGTGGATAAAAGTTTGTTTTCTAAAGAATTAGATTAGTTCTTTAACTAAAGGATCGTTTACATTGAAGTGTGCAACTCACGATTTATGAAAATACTCGAACTTCAGTAATGACAAAAATCCAAAAACAAACAACGACCGATCCGATGCAGTAGAGTGTCCACTGAACTCAGGAAGCCAGATGAAGATAGTCGGCGTTTGAACACATAACAACGGATGTTTAATGACTATCGAAAATTTGCAGCAACGTAAATTAGTCGTGAGTCATTACTGAAGTTCGAGTATTTTCATAAATCGTTAGTTCTTTAACGTATGTATTTACTGAATGATTTTTATTTATTTTTGGTTATGCTGCACTTCTCACAGCTGTTCGGCAAATAGACAAGATGAAACCAAGTCAAGATTAAAAATTAATAACCCTAAAAACTAAAAAAAAAAAAACCTTTCATTATCGTTTATGTTATCTTATTTTATAAATTATTGTTTATTATATTTTTCGCAATATTGATTTTGTTTCATTTCGTTGATTTTCTTTCTGATGTTGCGAATTATTACGAATTGTACTGTAGGTTAGTAATACTGTTAGTTACTTTTGGTAATTATTTACGGACTGTTTAAAAAGTTAACAATATTTGTGCTAATGTGCAAGAAGTATTTGTTTAACCGATATTTTGTTTAAACCTAATTCAAAGTATATAGTTTACAGTGAAATAGGGGCACTGGAATCACCGGATATTACATTTTTTTTTTTAAAGAATTGCCATCACTTACATTTCGAAAAGATGATTTAAAAAAATCATAATCTACCTTGTTTGGTAATCTCGGTGAAGACTAGTTTCAAAGTTTTTCTATACGGTAACTATTTCCTGATACATCTCATTGATGAAATTGAAAAACTTCCACTTTACCTCCCAAAAATATAAATTAATTGACTTCTCATAGGCAGACAAACAGCAGAAAGACATCAAAATGAACAGCAATATTTGTATTTTCAGCATGCTAGGGGTGGCACGATAATCGATAATTCGATAATATCGCGATACACATTTTCGCGATTATCGTATCGCACTTTTTTTTTCTGATTTATCGAATTAACGTGCTAACCCTGATGCTGAAATTGCAATATTTCGGAAACCGTAATAGCTAGAAACGAGCGGTTTGCGGCGTTGCGTGTGGCATTACAAGGGCTCTCCAGCCCAGTGTGCAAAACTGTTGCTAGACAGTTAGCTGATTGGAGAGTTAGTTTAATGCAAACAATATGCAGCATTAAGCAGCAACACAACTGCTCAATTGTTTCTACATGGTGAGGAAGTAACGGACAATGGCAAGTGCATTAATTTTCATGTCTACTGACCAAATGACGAGCGCCGCACAATTCACATTCTTGACGGCTGCACTGTAGGCTTCTAGCAAGGGTTATTTTCTTTTAATTAACAAAATTAAAACGCTTATTCTAGCCTCAAAATTTGTTTTATCAAGATATTATCGATAATTGCGATAATTTTATACGTTTTATCGGGATAAACCATTTTTGTTTCGTGCCACCCCTACATACAGCATGCATTTGATGACTTGGGCCCGTATTCCGAACGCTGACTTAGCACCAGTAGCACATAGCGAAAACAAACTTACGTAAAGTGCTTAAAAAATTCTACATTTTTCAAAAAGGGCTAGAACAGGGGCTCCCACCTACCGGGAGAACCAGGAAAACCTGGAAAAATTCAAGGAATTTAAACCCAGTGTGAAACTCGGGGAAAACTAGGAGAATTTTCTGAGTATATTCACAAAATACCTGGAAAAATTAGGGAACAAAAACAAGGGCCGAAGTGCATTAAACATTATTAAGTTTAGACAACGCGGTAAAAAAATGCTGTCCTCATCCTCATACCTCTGTACTGAACCCTGAAAGTTCATTACAGCTGGCTATTCATTTTGTGCTCAGTCAGCCCTATGATAAACAAGTAAAATTGTTAAAATGTGCAAACAAAAAATGTCTCTCCTGAAATTACGGTAAATAGCATGGAAAATAACCTCAAACCTCGTAATGAAAATTCTGAAAAATCTCATGGAAATTATTCCAATATTTAGGTGGGAGCCCTGTTAGAATAGTGCTGAGTAAAGTGACGTCACATTAGCTACAAGAGTGATACCTGCAAGGGGCACTACATTAAAATGGTGGGTTAAACAACGGCACTTCTAGTCAAGCCAGTGCTTTGAGAGTGGATTTCGTAGGCTTAAAAAACCGTTGTTTTCTCCAATTCCTTATGCTACGAGGTTGTAACCAGAAAATAAAGACTCCACTTGCTTAAAAATGTCAGCAACTGCCAACAAATCGACAAAAATCTCGCATTATAGGCCTAAGAAATCCAGTCTAATAGCATTGGCTTCAGTAAGACGCTCTTCTTTTCCCCCACCAGTGCACCTTGCAGCTAATCCAGTTACTGGCTCCACCATAGAGTTATATACAATAATACTACGTCGTGTCAATGCCCTATAGTGCTAAGTAAAGTGTAAGATGACAAAACGGTGCAAACTGTCTGCATTGAAGACTGATCTTGTGAGGACTAAAACTTGTTTGTTTTGATATACCCTTTACCTTGTGATTCATTCTTTATTTATGTACGTTAGAAGGCTGTTTAAGGACCAAAAAAACGCTAAACTAGCACCGAAAATACTAAACTTGGGTGCGTCTACCAAAGATTTGCCACAATTACTCCTGTTCTTTCGTTTTTTTTTGTCCCTTGCTTTCAGCAAAAGGTTTTGATCATAAACATGCAGCAGAAGAAAGAAAAGAGAATAGAACGAACCTACTCCAAAAAAAAAATCTGTAGGCTTTCTTCAGCTTTGTTTGGACGGGTATAGAGCAGTGACATTTGCCGCCATATTGGAACCAGATTGGCACCAGTATGGGTTTTCGAGGGCATAACTACAAGGTGCACTACATAAAAATGGAGGGAAAAACAACGGAAGAGCGGATTTCTCAGGCTTAAAATAACGTTGTTTTCTCCCACAACAAAAATCGCGCGTTTTAGGTCTAAGAAATCACTCTTCACAGCAGCATCGGCTTCAGTACGACGCCCTTCTGTTTCTCTCTGCAGTGCCCCTTGCAGCTAACCCATTAAAGCTCCAGCATAGAGTTATATACAATAATACTACGTCGTGTCACTGCTCTAGAGGGTAGTGACACAACGTGTATTATTGTATATAATTCTATGCTGGAGCCAGCAACTGGGATAGCTGCAAGGGTCACTAGAGAGGGAAAAGAAGGGCGTCTACTGAAGACAATGCTGTTGATTTCTTAGGTCTATAATGATTTCTTAGGCCTATAATGCGCGATTTTTGTCGATTTGTTGGCAATTGCTGACACTTTCAAGCAAGTGGAATCTTCTTTTCCATATACAACCTTACAGCATAAGGGATTGGAGAAAACAACGTTTTTTTAAGCCTATGAAATCCACTATCAAAACACTTCCTTGACTAGAAGTGCCATTGTTTAACCTTCCATTTTAATCTAGTGCCCCTTGCAGCTATCTCTCTTATAGCCAATATGACGTCACATGACGCTGCTTTATAGTTGCATTTCCGGTCCCTTCTCTCACTTTCCTACGCTTTGTGCGAGGAATGGGAAGTGGTTGAACGTCGAAATGTTAATTTTGCGCCGTTTCCCTTTCTTTTGCGTGCAGACATCCTCACACTGGCCATAAAATTTCGCAAAATCCAAATGAACGTGCCTGTATTGCGCAATTTCATGTATTTTTAATTGCGATCGTAGACGAGTGACGATCGTGACCCTTTCCGGTTGACTGCAATGTCAAGTATCCTAGTTGAATGAGTATTTATATAGCGTATTGTCTGTAGCACGGCATGAAGTAGATTTGCAGTCAGTTATTTTCCAGACCAGCTGATACTGCACGTGGATAACACACCTTCAACACCTTCTTGAGAGAAACAAGTGTGTCAGTAAAAGTTGGACGAGACGATACGTTTTAAAGGGGATTTTAAAGTTGATATGAAGCTGAGGTTATTTATAGTACGATGATCAACTGGATTGATAAAGTCGAATCGTCTTCGGTAAGTAATTGTTGTTGTTGACGGTGATTGCTATGAGAACAATTTTGTATTCTGCAATCTCTACTGACGAGTTGCTCCACACACCTGGCCCTATACACTGGCGGCTGCAGGTTACTAGTAGCCTAATGATGAACTGTAAACCGATGTTAGCAACTCGAAATTATTATTTTTTTTATATTGTTTTATATATAAGAATACATCAATTACTAGCATCGTACCCGGCCTCGCCCGGGGATTTGTTTTTCCCGTGGTTGTTTCCCAGTATTTGCTCGGTGCTGCCTGATCGTTCACTGCTACAGTCAATTTTTGTTTGTGTAACACTCCCCCTTTCCGCCTCTCCTCTCCCTCCCTCTCCTCTCCCTCTCCTCTCCCCTCCTCCTTTTATCCCGTCCTCTCCCTCTCCTCTTGGTTTCCTTCCCTTTCTCCTCTTTGCTATACGTAGTTGAACACGTACCCGGCTCCCGGGTCCCGTGTTTGTTTGTTTGTTTGTTCTCTTCTAGGTTCAGTTAATGCGTAATCGTATGCTTAATGGTAACAGCTCACTTTGCCCCCCCCCCCCCCTCCCAGTCTTTCGCTGTGGCTTAACCGATGCGTACCGTGTGAAAAAGAAGTGTGGATGGCGTCATGTAATACTTGCCCTTGAGATTACCACGGTGTTTAGTTAGAAGGATAATTGTTAGAGCAAATTGTTAGTCGAGGCAACAATGTGCTAATTTCTACTTCGTTTCAGGGCAACAACGTCCCAGTTTCAACTCACTCGCACGTTATCATTGTTCCCTTTCCGGGAGTCGTTGCGGTTGCTTCATTTCTGCTATGACACTTTGGTTTATAATGTAAGATGTAGCCTAATACACTTACTTGGGATGAGATGCACACAGCAAACTCATCATGCACTAAAATGAAAGAGGGAGACCGGCCAACGTGTAAACGGTGTATTGTCGATGACCTGTTAACAATCAGTAACAAACGAAGTATTGCTTCAATAATGCTGGCTATTAGAACCGAGTTCTGTAGTTTCAAAGTTGGTTGAGCAACAATCACTGTATGCGCGATCGTTGTTGCGGGCTTATCACGCTTGGTATCAAAAGGGAGAAAGAGGCAATTCAGCCACACTGAGAATAAGAGTGGCATCCTCCATTGAAAACGCTATTTACTTTCCTAAGAAGACCAAAGACCAGGGGTTCCAAACGTGGGTGAGTAGGGATGAAGGGTATTCAGACAACTCAAGGGGGGGGGGGGGGGGGGGGGGGGGGGAAATCTGACCCCACAATGAGGGAATGCGGGTATTGGGGATTCAGGGGAAGGGGGGATGGGGGACTGGCCGGGAACACAGCTAGTTAACTTTATATTTTTGTTCTAGCCTAATACCCAGTTTCAACCGAGAAGTGTGCATATAGGGTTAGCCCAGTTTCGTGTTATTAGTACGCGAGATCTTAGCGTGAAGCACACAGCTCTTTTATTTATTTATTTTTTGACATCCCAACTAGTACTCGTCCTTATTGAACAAACGCCAATACTCTTGCTAGCGGAATCTCCCCTATAGCACTTGCTTTCGCAATAACGGTTACCAATAGCAGTTGTCGCGATAATATATAGTTTTATTCCCAACATCAAAGGATGTCCGTTTGTCCTACTGTTCGCCTTGACAGTAAAAAACGAGGAGGCATCTACACCAAAATTGCCATATAAAATACTGACGTCATGCACAGATCGGCACGAGGTTCAAGAAACTTCAGTTTCGTGAAAGCCAGGCTTATTATACACTGATTTAGCGCAGTGTTTAACTCTGTGAAGGCTCTATGAACAATTTTAGTACCCCCAATATCGCTCAATATCTCCAAACTGGTGGAGCGACCAAACCGGGCTGTCACAATGTAACAATGGGCAAACAAAAAGTTTAAAAGCCTAAGTTTGAAGTCAGTAATTTACCGGAAGTACAAGTTGCGGCTGTCACTTTGCAGATTCGTGTTCTTTTGTATATCTATTCGTGTTTTCTGCAATGACTGAACTCCAACACCTACTAAAGGTCAAGTTCTGGTTAAATACGCAGCTGCAGTACGGTCATCCCGGGCAACAGACCTACTAGTGGAAACACATTCATCTCGGTTGAGTAGGTCTGTCACGATAAAACAAAAACTATCAATCGCACCAACGGCAGAGGCGAACATTCCTCAGTAGTTCGTGGGCTATGGGACAAGGTGGCCTGATGGTTAACATGGTCGTCTCATGCGCCAGCAATCCAGCCTTCAAGTCTGGCTTTAGCTACCCTAGGCATTTTCGGAACGAGAAGGGCCCTGTGATGTCTCGTACTCATGTCGATGGTGGCATGTAAAAGATCCTAGGAATTTCCGACGGGATTTACTTAGCAAAATTGTCCCTCTCTCCTTCTGCCGCTATGGCTAAGGCTGGGTGCGCAAACAACAACAACAACAACAACAACAGTACTTCAGTGGCTACGCAGCGGTCGTCTTCTGGAAGTAATATCCAGCTGTCTTCTTCTGATTCCATCATCCACCAAGCAATCAACATCCGGGAGCTCATTGGACTCGTCGCTACACTTCCCATAGTCATCCTTCGTTATCATCTTTCATCATCGTGTTAACTGAAATCAAGGTGGGTAGCTAAAGAAATATCGATAAACGTTTTCCTCTACCTTGTGATGAGTTTTATCTCATATTTCTTTCGTATGCGTTTTTGAGGTTTTG
>JAHWFP010201317.1:64091-85643 GCA_023313725.1 Lithobius niger | reverse complement strand
TGGTTTAAAAATCGATAACCAATAGTTCTTTAATAAATAACATATTTATATCAAGGTTGGGACGTCAAGCTAACTCGTATTTAATTAAAACGTTTGTGTTTTGTGAAAGGTCATTCCATTTTAGTTTACTGAGGGTGGAGTGGGTGGTAGACGAGTCGTTTGCGTCCGTTTGTGTGGGATTGGGCAGCGTCGTTTCGCCGTATTTCACGCTAGCCAGGTCGCTTGTGGTTTCGAAGCTTTTCGGAGTGATAGAACTTCGATAAAAGGCTGCAGGGATAAAATGACATTCTGGGAAGGTATGTAATTCATTTTGAGCGTTTGTAATTTGAGAATTGTTTAAAAACTAGGTAATAGGGTAGCGATAGAATGAAGGTCATTGCAGTTTGCGGAGGGAGGGGGAGGGGGGGAGTTAACGCAGCGTGAATGGCTTAGATATTGGCCAGACGTATAAGAGTTTGCAGGGATGGGATTTCATTCCTTTTAAGTAATTAAGTTTTGTGCGTTTTTATTGCGTTACGTTTTTCTTTTCACGATGTAATTTGGTCGTTGGTGTGTGTTCCCGGTCGCGTGATCCGGAGGAAGTGTCAAAAGTGTAGGTTATTGGCAAAAGTGTTGGTTATCGGCAAAAGTGTGAGGTAACTTGATAACCCACACTTTTTGCGACGACGCACACTTCCGGTGTTGGTTAACGGGATTTAACCAACGGAAATTTAGCATGGCGTTGAGTTAGCGTGACGTCACAGCCGTGGTATAAATATATATAAGAGTGATGAGCGAGCCGGAGACATTCAGTATAAACTCAAGGCTTGAAGCAAGCACTTCTGCCTAGAGTTGTGTAAGTCAAACACTCGGCCCCAAGCCGTAGGCAAGTCATTATTGTTGCGACGAAGACTACCTTTGCCTAAACTGAGCCAGTGTGGGTTGTTTGGCAAGAAAAGATCATTCACTGATTCTTCTTTTAAGTTTTAAATGCGTGTCGCACATACACCAACCATTTAAGTCCATATTTCTAATGGTAACGTGTTTGCTGGATCGTTGGCTTTACCACTGTTGAGCATTGCAATTGATACAAACTCTTCTTCCATTTGGGTTTGAGCCTGGATAAGATACGGGATATTTTTCCGAGTTGGTTTTTCGGACATTTTGCTTTTCAGCATAAGCATTCAGTGACTTCTACTGACTTAGGTTCGCAGAATTTGTTTGTAAAAAAAAACCCGCCATGGGCTAGGACTTCATCTTTGCTACTTGTTGTATTATTATTATTCACAGTTCTCAGAATGGTTATGGGAGTCAACCCGCCTCCATGTCCTCCAGGGTTCATAGACCCACTGTCGGTGTTACAAATTCAGCGATGACGTAATTTCGACATGATGCAGTGCCGAAATGTACTGCCAGTCACTCCACCCCAAATCCTATCTAGTGAACATTGAAACGGATGCTGAATGGCACCACTTGCTGGACCGCATGCAAGATAGTCCTTGTAAGTAGCTAACCAACTTAATATATCATCTATTTGTGTAATATGTGATGGGAAGAAGTGACGATATCTTTTGATACAAGCATTAGCCTTATTTATCACCATGCTGGCGTTTGTCATCATAAATATTATGCACTGACAAGGAATGGCCAATGCATAAAACGGAATGAAGTTCGAATTATTATTACAGGACTTACATAAGTTAAATCTTACATTGTGCTGTTCGTGTGGCTTCCCTGCCAAACCAGTGAGTGTGTTCATTTGAAATATATAATTCTTTTAATAAATACCAATCATCCTTTACAACAAGTGCTCGCAACAAAGGTGAAATCTGGGCATGGGACAAGGACGGATTCAAAACGAAGTCCTGGAAGGGAACCCGGGGTGATTTTCGTATGTTTTGATGCAGCTTTTCGTAATTTATCCAAATTTTTTCAATAATTTTGGTAATTTTTCACGTTTATTTGCTTTAGAATGGGCCACGGACCTCACGGTTCCTCCCTTGGATCTGCCCTCGGTAGGGAGAGGAAGTAAGTGGCCCACTCACGACTCTGCACATATCAAGAGCCCGTGAAACAAAACAAAACACAAACAGATTGCAGTAACATTCATATCAGCAATGAAGGTCTACTAATAAGCTGAAAAAAGAATACTACAAATAGTGCTGAGCGCAGATAGCCTAGAAATCTGTGGAGTCGTGAGCAGGCCAGTTGCTGTTTATTGTTCTTCACCACTGATTTTATTTCACACACATTGTTTGACAGGAAAGTCACAAAACTAACTGATCTGTAATTTCTACAATTCCTAATTTGCTAATCTTAAATGTCTGTTTTTCCTTTTTTATATAAAGGGTCATGCTTCGTCAGTATCCATAAGTTTCTGATTTTATTTATGTTAAGGTTGCAGGAAACAATGTTAAACAGTTTTCATTTAACATTGAAAACCGTGGGGGCCGTAACTGTGTGCGCTATTTTTACCAGGTGGGCACTAACATCTCAATACGTTTGCCAGTGTTTACATGAATAAAGACGATGCGCATCCGACTCCCAAACCAATGCCATACAGAAACTCCAGTTTTGTATTACCAGAGAGGAGCGTGGGTTTACAAGACCCACAGAGATGACAAGGGCGTGGTGCGCATCCTTCTGAAGCGCTTCAAAGAAGTCATGTAAACGTAGTGAATGTGAGCTAGTTGGGCAGAAGAAAATACGACAGCATTGCATCTCTCTGTGGCGATTGAATGTTCTAAACTCCTGATTTTCAAGCGCTCGTGTAGACGGTGTCGGGTGTTCCCATTGTGAAACTATTTTTTTCTACTAGCACGTAGGTGGAGGTAACACCTAAAACGTGGTGTTTGGCATTGACGACGCTTAGTTCTCAGGCAACGAAGGGGCATAATAGTACTATGTGGCAATGTTTTGGGTGCTGTGTGCTGATGTGCCCATTTGTCGCCTTGGACAATTAGTTCGTACACTTTGTAAGCATTTTCCTCCTAGATGAAGCATTACCAGCTTACACAGTAATGGTGCTCTTGGATAATGGCCCATTGCAGTAACATTCGGAACAAAACTAGAAAATCATAATATACAAGCTGAGAATATTCTTGTGTAAGACACTGGCTGTAGGTTCCCACCATCTAAGTAACTTGGATGAAAAAATATGCGTTTTCGATGCAATGGGAAGGTAACGGAATTAAACAACAAAGCTCTATGTTGCAAAAAGTTCTCACATGTGATAGCAAAAGTTCTGATCATGTTATAGGAACAAAAAAATGTGTAAATCGAACACAAATAGCAGTTTCCACATCACTTTTATACTGTCCGCAGCCTATCTTGAGTTCGCCCCACAATGGACACAAATCATCGGCTGTATGTTTTTGAAGCAGAGTGCCTTGTTGATATCCAAAATAGTTACAAAAACAATGGCGGCCGCCGATTAGAGCAACCCCCTCCAGGAAGACATAGCCGATCATAAAATACCTGCAGGACTCAAGATACGCTGCGCACACTTTATAACATATTATTTTAGTTTAAGCCCAACTACTTTATTGCTCCTTCATTTATGTTAGATGCTCACTCACTGACTGGTGTAAGCTAGATTGTAGGTGTCCATATTGGTGGTAATAGCACTAAAGACTGGTAGTTTGATAAAATTTAACAACGAAACACTGTAAAATGCTAAACCACCCTCCACTCTTAAAAAAAAAACGAGCACTAGAATTTAACTCGGCACGGTAATTCTACATTGTGACTGTTATAAGACACAATATTACCGTGCCGAGTTAAATTCTACTACATGTTTTTTTTAAGAGTGTAGGGGGATTTAGCATTTGATAGCACTTGGTTGTTAACTTTAATCACGGAGATCGTCACTGTTTTGCTGGAACGCTCAGAAATTAATGCCGACAGATGTCACTTTTCGATTTCGACTCGCAGCCGATTGAGATAGCTGTATTGACTGAGAAGCTCAAGCGTCTGACGGCCTTAGCTAGCCGGCAGTGTAGTGGCCAGCTAAGGCCATCAGACGCTTGAGCTCCTCACAGTCAATACAGCTATCTCAATCGGCTGCGAGTCGACATCGAAGAGATCCGTCTGTCGGCATTAATTTCTAAGCGTTCCAGCAAAACAATGGCGATCTCCGTGTCGTGTTTTGGTGATGCAGTAATTAAATTGTTATATCGGACGTAAGTAACGTATTCTAACCACGATTCTTGTGTTTAGTTATTGTGTAAATGATCCAAAAGTCAAACATGCATGTCAAAATGGATGTAATTGCCCTTTAAACCACCTTTGGGCCGAAATTCATGATTCATGACGGCAGAATAACTTTTGATATATGGGATGCGTATTGGCACTACTGGCAGTCACTATATCCATGCCCTTCCCAACATCAACACGTGCAACATGAAAAAAACCACATGGCGCAAAACCTTTTTTTGAAAGTGGTTTGAAAGAACCATTCACCGCATGAAACACTAAAAATGACGTCAGAGTCTTATAAAACCAACATGATGCCCACAATCTGTCAGTATGTCACAGTCACAACGTCAGGCGTTCACAATCTGTCAGTAATTCGATATTTAGCTGCCACTAAATAATTTTTCAAGTGTTGCTGTGTACCCTTGAAAGTTATCTTGTCTTCGGGAATAGTTGATTTATGCATAATTGTGCTGCACATCCCCCAGCTCCCTCACCCCTCCCCCGTAAAATGCCAGCCACATTTTTGAGCTTCAGTAATTTCGTTACTCGTTTCAAAAGTTAGAAACGACAAATAAAATAATGAATCGCGCTATTTCTCAAGGATTGTTTCTCCCTCCTGATCCCTAGTAGGTTGCACGTGCTCTTGTTATGCTAAACGCTGATTGGTTGAGGCGTGAATGGGCGTGTCTCCAATCAGTGTTTATCATCTGAACTGGAGGAGAGTGAGGTCAAAACGATAGAGAGACTGGAGCCAAGCAGTTGACGTCTGGTATGATACAAATTGTTACTTTATAGACTAACTTTGTAAACTCTATTAACCTCAACTATGCACAAGATATTGAAGAAGTAAAGGGGGTGGGTTGGGGGTGAGGAGAGGGAGGACTTCCGATGGGGAATTTAGTGTGGAGTAGGGAAGTTTGATGAAACAAGTTCATGAAGTGAAAGCGACCCGTAGCTCACACGCAGCTCAAGGGCAGCGAGTGTGCAGGGGGGGGGGGGGGGGGGGGAGATCGTCTTTTAATCGAGTGCTGAAATTGCTTAGGTGATGTGTTTGCCATGTTCGCTTATTTTGTGTGGCACGATGTTGTTGGATTCAGTCAAACCTGTAAGAATGTGGCTAACGTTGTTTTTCCATTGCGTGGCTTTCTGTGTAACAGTTTTGTTGCAATGATTCAAATCTTTATAGATTAGAAAACAAAAACGAACTCGTTTGATGCTTAAGGTAAGGTTTAACTGAGCCGAAGTCAAAACAGCAAAGGAACACTAATAAACTTTCCTGTAAGGTTTCAGATACTGCAGTGTAGCTGTACTGTTTAGTCCACGTGAAACCTTACTGCTGTATTCAAGTGTTTTAACATGTCTTCTTTTGTACACGATAGGTCAGCTAATGATTGGTGCATTCTACTTGGCTAAACGACATCGTTGGAAATTGTTTTAAAAAATAATCGTCTTAAGTGCTCTACAGGTAATTCATGGTTTGTGCGAGTCCTTGAAAACCTAGGAATATCTTTGAAAGTAATAATGAAATTCCATGCCTGGAAAAGGGCTTGAAAATCTTGAAAAATGACTTATGTTACAGTGATTCACTCAAATCTTTTTTAATTGATGGGAAAATAAACACTAAAACATAATATAGGCCTACAGCACCACATAAGACTGTTTTCAAAAATCCTTAAAATCGCTGAAACCAGAAACTTCCATGTAATACATTTCTACAAAGCATTATTCGTTTCGTAGCCTTAAAGTTAAGTTATTTATTTAAGAGTATAGAAGTATACACCAAAATACCACTTTAATATTGGTAGTATTTTCTTTTTAGGCTCTTTTCAACCTCTGGCCGTTTCTGATGTAAAGAAACGCACTGTAATTGTAAATGTAAATCCTGCTTCGAGCTTTTGAAAAACCTTGGCAGGAAGACGATAAACAACACCCGTCGTAGCATCCGGAGACTACAGTGAAAAATAGATTGCGTGGCCATCAAGATGAAAAAAAAATTCACGTGTCGACTTCTTGTCGAAAGACGAGGGTTCGATTCTCGTGACACATGACACCTGATTTTTTTTTCGTGTCCGCACCCTGGTCTTCAAAGTAGTACCCGGATGATACAACTGATGTGGATATAGTTCAGGATGACGGGTTCATTTCAAAAGAAAATAAACAAGTCCGCTGTGGAAGTGATTTTAAAATAAATCTTTGAATGTACTACTTGGACGGCCATTGTAGACAAGTAGTATGTATAGCTTGGAACTGGTATCCTCACAATGCCAGTCTTTAATGCTCTGTTTGCTTGGCTCACCCTTGGCCCTGTGATTTATTCTGTATGAAATATATTCTTAATTAAATTGATACACGGATTTAAAAAACGGCAAGTTTAGGCTATGTTTTGTTAAAAGCTTAAAATCAACTTCTAAACCCCCCCCCCCCAACCCTAGATTTGGGGTTTGTTCAGCATCTCTGTATTCTCTGTATGGCGCAGTGGCAACCTGGACCACTGCACCGTGTCTGAGGTTGGCACTAATGACCTCGTTTTCGACGCGCCATTAAGCCTCAACCCCCTCCCCCATCCCTCACAGATCGTAATAGTGGCGGTTACAGCTTAACAAGCTTGTACTGAGCTAAGGTAGTGTACATTATTATCCTGGTCATATCCTGGAGATTGCCTCAGCCTCCATAACAATTGAGTTTTAGTGGTTCGAATCCCTGGATTTGTACTTCCCCTCGAGTTATACTTAATATTTTACAAGGTCTTTGCAGACTTCTAGTGAGGCAGACTACTTTCCCATTCTAAAGTATGTAGTGTTGAAGCAAAGCCAGCCGAGATTGAAGCTGCGTTTTGGTTTAGTCCGCCAGCTCACTGAGCGACTTGGCCGCGCGGCCAGGTCGCTGCAGCCAATGAGACTGCTTACCGTTTATGTAAAACCACGCACTAATATTTTCATTGGCTGCAGCGACCTGGCCGCCGGCCAAGTCGCTCAGTGCGCGGGCGGCCTTAGTGCAGTGAGAACGCAGCTTCAGTCTCAGCCTGCCTTTTGATACTAAATTAACTCGATTCATTCACGTGAGCAGGGTGGCACGATTATTGTCTTATGTACCGGATGTCCTAAACTCGAGCTTGAACCCGTGCCATCGCTGTGTATTCGGCAACAGAAAGTTCTTGAAAATGCTCTCCTCATGTCGATTGTGACACTAAAAGATCATAGAAGTTTCTTGTTAAATTGTCCCTCTCCTCCCCGAAATAAACCATAGCAGTTGAAAAGGACGTTAATGAGAATGTTTGTTTTGTTGTAGACAGGGCGCCCGCACGTTTGGGTACTCGGGGTGTGGGGGGGGGGGGGGGTGCCCCCACCCCCTACTTTTATTGGCCCTTTCAGTAGATACGTTTACGAAGAAAAACCATTAAAATCAAGTAAACATAAAACTAAAGCAAAGGCTATTGGAGAATTACAATGCCGGTTCCAGATCCCAAGCTCAATACAAACCGAGCGTTATCTTAGACTGCTACTTTTTTAGATAACTGAATTTTGGGTTCGGAAAAATAATACCAGCTTTTACCTACATATGTTGTAGTCCAATTCAGCAGAATGCATTTTCGCAGGAAAAAAATGTCCATTTTTTGCAGAATCAAATTTCGAGGAACACGTTCTGCAAATATTCCTCAAAATTTGATTCCACAAAAATGGACTGTGTTTTACTGCGAAAATGGACTCGGTGAAATTGGAAATTCCTCTTCTAGCTCCAGTACAGCTTTACTCGTTTTCTTAGAGGGGTTGTCACATATGTGGAAGATTACAACAGAAGTCTTTTCTTACAATACAATCACTTAAACAACATTTTTAAGGAGAAGAATGTCTGATAAACGGCGTCTTGTAGGCATGGGAATAGTGGAATATTATTAATGATAAAAAAGGGTAAATAAACCCATCGCCATAGAAAGTAGTGATATCAGAGCTAAAATGGCTGCCACCAAGTTTGCGGTCTGAACCTGATCACTCAAGCTTAACTGACAACACCGAAGTGCCAGTTAGAGTGAATGATCAGGGTTGGGACGGAAAACATTTCTACTGGTATTTTTAAAAACCAAAAACAACGCACCAGCATCCTGCATCAATGTCGATTGTGACAGCATTAAACTAACCTGGTATGGTATGGTTAGATCAGGCGACACGTTTGATGTACCACTTGCTGTGAATCAGTGACAGTTCGTTGTCGTCAGCCTAGCAGGTCTACTACGTTTATAAAGAACTAGCTGAAGCCCGTGATGATGTTGAATACACCGTTTGCAATAACGGGACGATTTGGTCTCTCGTGCACACTTTACATTGGCTCGCTGCTGTGTATCTGTGCTGCATAAAAAAAAACTGCAACCAATGAGCGGAAGGCATGTATCTCGTCAAAGAGCGTGTTCCAACAATTGTTGAGAATATATTTTGAAACATTTCAACTAAGCTCCCAAAGACCGTATTTCGGAAGTAAATAGGTCATTCAATAAGCCATATTGGTTTTGGCTATCCTTACTTAACCCTCATGACGGAATTTTATCATGGCTAAGAAACGTTGATTTTCGTTCACTTCGCTCACTCAATCAGCACATCACCCTTCAGTTGTTCCTTCCTACTTTTTCATTTGTGTACTGAATCTTCGAGAATTTGTTCTCCACATAAAGGGGGATGGTCGCCCTGTCCCTCCTCCTATATTGTCACCTGCCCCCTCCCCCAGCCCTTTCCTCTCCCTTTTTATTTTGACAATTTTCTGCTGGGTGGGACAGTTGCTCCTCCTCCCCTCCCCCACCGATGGGTAAACACCTCTTCCCCTTCCCCCTCCCATTCCTGCCTTTAAAATTCATGCTGTGTAACGATTTTGCAGATTAAGCACTCGTTTAACATCAAGGGAAGGTTGCGCTTGTCGGTGCATTGTTGATCGAATTGTATCTATCATAACAATTGACAGCACATCTTAAAGCATTATCTGTCGTGCTTTGTTAGGTTAGAATAATGCTTTCAACTATACCTAACAAAAAATCGGGGGATCATTAAAGTCAATACCTTATCTTCTTTGAATTCTTTTGTTTAATTCGTTTATTTTTTCAAGTTGCTAATTTGTTTTCTGGGGCATAAAACCCTTACGGGTTGCAGCGGTATTAACTAGTCTTGATCATTTTCTATCGAATAGTGTTAGTTTGGAAACTATCGACCACGCATTTTTTAGTTCTAAGTGGAAGAAAACATAGCAGTAATCAAAAATTCCCAATTCAGTTTTATCAGTTTTAGCCGGGGTTTTTTTCTAGGAAATAAAAGCAGGTCACTAAATAACACCACTGCCAAAAAAATGCCTTCCCAGCTGTGATAACATTAACAGTCTTCGCAAAATCTTACACAAATAATAAGTTCGGGGTCAACACTAGAGTGCAGAATTACAGCAACTTATTTCGCAAGCACTCCCATTCTGTCGATGGTTCCAATCAACTGGACGATGTTTACAAATGGCTGTAATCCGATGCGACAATCATGATGGTTGAACCAACAGCTTGACTTGATCACAAATCAAGGTCAGACAGTCCAAAGAGGAGGTTTGCATTAAAGATACGACCGCTCGTCTTTGTGCTCTAAACTTATTGCGTTGTACGATTTAATACACGGTAAAAAAAAAAGGGAGGGGGGATATCAGTGGTGGACCTACGGAGTGGGGAGAGAGGAGATGGGGCAACCCCCACCCCCTTTTGTAGGTGCAGATTCGTATTTTTCTTAACTCGTCACTGACCGGTATGTTTAGTCCCCAAATTAAAAAATTCTGTTTCTAGACACCGGAAGCCAGTAATAAACAATTACAAAAAAAAAAAACACTCATTCAATCTACAAGCGGTGATCTATGAATTTGTCAGCACAAGTTTCTTATAAATTGTGGTATTTTCACTGGTCTTGTGGCTCTAGCTTGTGGTCCAGTTTGAAAGCTTGTTTGAAAACAAATCCTCTCTATACGCAATATTTCTTCTCGTAGCTTCTGAAACGATGAGCCATTCCTTGGGATTAGGTCCATCGGAAAGCTGACCAAAAAAAAACCCATATATTAAAAAATTTGCCAACAAGAAGTAACAATACGTCCAGTTCGTTTCAGCCCTATCTATCACCCACCAATCCACTGGCCGAATTGGCTACTGGACAAATTTTTTAATCGCTAACCTGCCGAATCTAATCGCCAACTGGCCAGTGGCCGGTGCATTTCTGCACCCATACCCCCACTCCTTATATGAACACAAGAATTTTCTAACAGGGCGCAATTGGGGGGAGAGTGGGGGAAGGGCCCCCAAACACGGTCCACAGCCCTCCGAACAGTAGAGCCAACCCTGGCATTTTCTGGAAGAGAAGGGTCGTGTGCCGCCTTGTGCTCATGTCGATTGTGGCATATAAAAGATTCTAGGAAATTTTCTGTTGGAATTACCTAGCAAAACTGTCCCTCTCACGTTGTGGCGCTGTGGCTCTGGATGGGAGCTCAACAAGCCTCCAAGTTCCACCCTCAATGCTTAAAATAGACTATACCGATAACAGCACTTGAGCCAAGTTAGTGACACTTTTACAATATCCGACAATATTTCCATTTATATCCAGGACCAGGCCTTTAACGCCTTACAGGAACTAATCTCTTCAGTTTCAATATTAGTATTGAAGAGCCACAAGTAACCTCCTCGAGTGATGCGAGACGATGCCAACGGACGAGCGGCGCGGCTAGGCCTCATAATTAAAGAGTCGCAGTGTGCTTGTTGCTTGAATGCAAGGTTGTCCATCTTCTCCTCTGGACGTAGAAGGCTACAAATTTGAGAATAAGTGTCGGAAGAAAGCACATCAATCCGTACTTTGTTCAGCCCTGTTTTCAGCGTCTGATAACGCGTCTATAACCGTGTTAGTGAAAAACCACCCCTCGCAACAATCAAGCAAAAATACTCACAACAATACGTTTTTGTTTCCGTGGAAGCTTCAAAGGGTTCAAAGGGTTTAACGAGCGTTAACCACTCCTGGTCATCTGCCCGAAGCCCTAAGGCTCTGTCTCCAACAGCCAAATCAGACCTGGGAATTTGGCCGCCTGGGAATTTGGCCGTGGAAGCTTCGAAATTTTCAGGAACAATCGGTTGGGCGCAAGGCTAAATCTTTACTGTAAGGTTTGACCTCGGTCTCCCATGTTAAAGCCGAAATTTGGAAGCTTAATTTCTCCGCCGTCGCTCAACATTTTCCACTGGAATTTAGTATATAAGCCTTGTGGGGTTGGCCAACACGTGTACGAACTTTTATTAATTTCCGATTTGCCACATTGGAGCTCTGGACTTCAGCTGGAATCGTGAGTTTCATTTTTATCTTTTATATTTTTATCTGGGTGTCCCTTTAAAATAAGGCCAGTCCTAGCGATCGGGATCGTTAATTATAAGTAAATATATTTGCACCATAGAATCTGGTCTAAACTGGCCTTGTTAGTACCAAGGTAAGAACGGCAGAGGTGTTATATACCAATATATTGCCGTAGTGTTCATTCCACGTGAAACCTTACTGCACTGTTCAAATGTTTTTGGCCGTTGTTAGTGTTGTTTGTCATTTGTTTATGCACTGACAACATTAGAAAAACCGCCTACTTCTTTCGGCTCACTTGCTTGAACAGTATATGCTTGACACTTTTTCTGGGAATGTCTGTCAGTTGCATACGAGTTGCAACAAAAAATCTCCTCGAGCGAAGCGGGACGGCGCCAAATGAGCGAGCGACTCGTCTAGTACTATTTTATAAGGAAAGGTTCCATAAGAAAATATGTCGAGGGCGTTATAAACCTCGTTGGCCTCACCATCGAGTACGGTTCTAGGAAAAGGAAGTCTACTTGGTGAGGAATGAATTTTTAATAAGTGCAAGGGTTGTCTAGTGAGAGTGAAGTTTCCCTTTCAACAACTTAACTGGTTTTAACAGGCTTTTATTAAATAAATGAAATAATAGATAGGTGCTTGTATGCAAATAGGTATACTTAAATATGGCCATAAAGGATTAATTGTGCATGTATGTATGATGTAACAAATTTGTGTATGTAGCCGATAATAACCACATAGCAACATAATTTCTTTTTACAGACTGCTTAAAATGTTTTAAATATTAGAAGTCAAAAACGGACTCGTTTGATGTTTACAGTAAGGTTTAACTGAACCGAAGTCAACACAGGGAAGAACAGCAATGTTGCTGAAGTGTTTAGTCCACGCGAAACCTTACTGCTGTATTAAAATGTTTTTTACAGTTTGTTACTCGGAGAGGGTTGTTTTTTTTTTCAGATCGAAAATCGTGTGTATGTTGGGCCGAATATTAAAGAAAAATCTATTGGAAATCGTCAGAAACCAATTGTTAGAAACCAATGTTAAAAACCAATGTTAGAAACCGTTTTTTGTGTGCCTGTTGGTTGCCTTTACGTTTAGTGAGCACGGACCCCAGACTGCGTTATCTGCTGCACGACGATGAGAGGAACAATGTAAGGTATTGGATTTCACATTGAATAATAGTCTGCAACAGTTTTGAGGCTAACAATTCAGGTTAACGTGAAACACACAAGACGGGAGGAGAATGGGAGGCATGAGGAAAGAGAGAAGGGGGGGGGGGTGCGAATGAAAACTGCAAAGGATGCAGGGGGAAGGAGGAACAGAGCGGGGGAGGGGAGTGCGGGCGGGAGAAGAGGGAGTATCATAACGTAGGTGCAGCTGCCCACCCCTCCCCCACCTTGGGAAACTGCCTTTCCGCTCCTGTATGTCAACACGTAATGGTAGCAGTCTAAGTTTATTTACATGTCTAACGGTTGGACACAGCAGTAAGATTTCACGTGGACTAAACACTGCAGCAACATTTTGGCATCTGAAACCTTTTTGGAAAGCGTATTCTTGTTCCTTTCCTGTTTTTATCGACCACTGCCGCATCAAGATGGCCTTGGCGCAAGATGCAGAAAATGCGACGGAGTGTTGTTTCGCTTTGATGGTTGATGCTGGAACACTTGGAAGGCACTAAGCTGTGTGAATGCTTGGCATGCTTTAATAGAGCCAGTGCAGCACATAAGCAGGGATGCTGCCGGTGTGAAAAAATGTGAAAAATGTGAAAATTTGCTAGTGGTAAAAAAATATGTGAAAAATGTCTAAAAATGTTAAAATTACGAGTGTTAGTGTGGAAAATAGGCAAAAACACACAAATGAAGTAAAAACAATTAAATTATCCTCCCTAATTTTGGGCCCGGAATTACGTAGGCATGTCTGTGGTTAGAACACACACATATAAAAAATTTAAAAAATGGTTGGTTTGTCAGCGGAGGCGCTTTGAATTAGCTTTCGCTCTGTGTAATTTCACAGGGAAAATAACAATGGTTACTGGAAAAGAAATATTTTTATTAAAGAATTGTGAAACTGGTGTGATATATGAAAGCGTATAAATAGAGATACAAAAATGAAAAGTAGGTATGTGAAAAAATGAAAAGCAATATGTGAAAAAAATGAAAAGCAGGTATGTGCAAATGTGAAAAAATGAAAAGTGAGAATGTGATAAAAATGTGAAAAAAAGCTGGTACTCCCGGTAGCATCCCTGAATGAGACAAAACTTTTTCTGTAGTCCATATTTTAGACTGATTTAGCAGCGCGTTCTAAACTTTGCTAGTACGGCTTCAGATCAACAATGCCTCAACAGCTCGTTAGCGTTAAGCGATGAATGTTGGGTTTAGGAATGTACGTCAGTCAGACGATGTCACTTGTCACACAAAATGACATGCAATGACACGTGTGACATGACATCATGAACGAATGGTTTTATTCCACCCAGCTGAAGCCCAAATCACGCCTAGTCCTGGTGCAAGCCTAGTACTGGTACTGCCAACTCGTCTTCCTTTATTTATGGCTGGTCATTTTAAACTGACGCGTGGCTGACAAAATAAGCTAGTTTAAAAGCTTGTGTAGGTCTACGAATTACACTTCAAGGAAACAAATATTTCCGGGAGGGGAGGGAGCGTGAGATTGGTGTGATATACTTTTTCAGGGGAGGGGGTAACAAATTGTTAGGTGTGACAACATGTTGCATTGTGAAGGTGGGGGAGGGGTCAAAATTGGCCAAAAAGAGCATGACATACTTTATGAATATCCCTAGTGCATCATAGCCAATGGCCGATTTTTGATTATTATTTTTAATTAAGGGAGCCGAATCCAAACCGGCTTATCTGCCGCACTGTAAGCGAGAGGGAGAAATCCAAGTAGAAAACCCAGGATCTTTGACATGGCACAGTGCAACAATTTTCTGACAACTAGGTCTGCCAATGAGACTTAGCGGGTGAACTACTAGCACAGTCCTTGATATTGAACCCACGCGGGCGTCCTCTTGAAGTTTCCTCAAAAAGTGCATGAATCAGCACGTGAACATTGTTGGCTTGTATTATCTCGACCAACATGTTATTTTGTAACCTTAGCACCATTGATTGGTAATTACCATCTATAGCTCAATTCTAATGCAGAATGAATAGCACCTTGGAATGAAGTGCCAGTCGTAACCAGTCTTAGAATCGTCAGTAAATTTAGAGTGGCTTGTCCCAGGAGCAGTGCAAACATCTGCAATGAAACGGATAATAAAGCACTAGTGCTAATACCGACCCCTCGGTCAAACCAATTTGCAATGATTGCCAGCCATATTACTGTCCCCTCCAAAATGATCGCTATTGTGCGATCCCTGAGTTACAGAATAATCCATTCGGCAATAAACCAATGATACAATAACAACTTGTTTATATACTTGGAAAAGGCTTTCGAAAAGGCTTTAGAAAAGGCTTTCGATAAAGGTTGTGTTGAAACATTAACAGGGAAATTTCTCTGCTGTTTTTTTAAATAATTTCCTCTCAAATTTAGTATACAAGTTTTGTTGGACTTGGTGAACGTATGTTCCAAATTTTGTAATTTCCGATTTGTCACATCGGAGATCTGAACTTGAGCTGGAATCGTGATTTTCATGTTTGGCTTCTTGGACTTCTTGCACTTGGCACGACAGGTTTCTACTACTCTCTCTACAGATCAAACTATTTGTCGTATAATGCTGGTTCTTAGCTCATATTACAGGTCTCTCTCTCTGTAGGTGAGCCCTTTCCATAAGGCCATTTCTAAGTGGTTAAGGGGCTAGGACGAGAGAAAACTTTATTGGGGCTGTGGCCCGCAGCCATGCACCCACTCTATTGGTGTATACATGGGGATGAACCCGCTTGCATTACAAACTGCTCTACTCTACATCATCCAGGGCTAGGGAGCTCTAAACGACCAGATTGATTGTTTTACATTGTTTTAAACATTGTTATTATACATCAATGCCAATCATCCAATGCCAGCATCAATACATAGACTGAACATAAATGGGTTGGTTTCCATATTGGTTTGTGCAAACCGTAGTTGGTAAAGATACAAATCATTTAAACAAGCTAATATAAACTGAATGGTACGCCAAAGTAGCACGAAAACGAACACGAACTCGTTTGATGCTTAAGGTAAGGTTTAAGTGATCTGAAAGCAAAACAGCAAAGGAACACAAATAAACTTTCCTGTAAGGTTTCAGCTACTGCAGCGTTGCTGTACTGGTTAGTCCATGTGAAACCTTACTGCTGTATACAACCATTACACACGTAAATACAATTAAATCCAGAGCCCAATTTTCAAACTTTTCATGCCCAAACAAACGAAGAATAATTTAAGGCTACACACTCGACTTGGCTAAATTTTGTTAGTGTTCTTCAATCATGTCATCTACTTTCCATTCATCACCCCACTGGTGATACATATACCATTTTTAAAGGTTTTCAAGCACTTTTCCAGGCATGGAATTTCAATATTACATTCCAGGACTTATCCAGGTATTCAAGGACTTGCACGAACCCTGAATTACCCATAGGGCTGTGCTGAGCACACTACGACGATTAGTTCTTAAACATTTTCCAGCGATGTCGTTTAGCCAAGTAGAATGTACCAATCATTAACTGATCTATCATGTGTAAAAGTAAAAAAATTGGTAAACACACTTGAATACAGCAGTAAGGTTTCACGTGGACTAAACAGTACAGCTACACTGTAGTATCTGAAACCTTACAGGAAAGTTTATTTGTGTTTCTTTGCTGTTTTGACTTTGGATCAGTTAAACCTTACCTTAAAGGGCAATTGCATCCATTTTGACATGCATGCTTTACTTTTGGATCATTTACACGATAACTAAACACAAGAATTGCGGTAAGAATACGTTACGTACGTACGATACAACAATTTAATTATTGCATCACCAAAACACGACATGGAGACCGCCATTGTTTTGCTGGAACGCGCAGAAATTAATGCTGACTGATGTCACGCTTCGAATTCGACTTGCAGCCGTTGAGATAGCTCTATTAGCTGTGAGAGTTCGAGTGTCTGACGGCCTTAGCTGGCCGACAGTTGATGTTCAGCAGTCAAAATTTCTAGAAATGCCGCAGCTTCCCCATCATATAAGTTTTTATGAGATTTTGACGTTATTTCTAGTGTCAGACGGTTCATTAAAACTACTTTCTAAAAACGATTTTGCACCATGGGTATTTTTCATGATGCACGTGTTGATGCTGTGAAGGGTAAAGACATGCTGACTTGCTGTATTGCCAATAGGCATCCCGTACATCAAAAATTATTCTACCGTCATGAATCATAATCTCGATACAAAGGTGGTTTAAAGAACACTTCTTGGAATGTTTTCAAAAACATACTTTATATTCATGGCTCGTTTACTACACGATTGAGAACCTTTCGATATGCTACGATATGCGATATGCTATTTTTTAATTCGTCTATAGAGAATCATCTGTATACTTAACCAGAAAAGGCATGTGAATGGCTAATTTTTTTTGGTGGGGGAGAAGCGACAGAAAATTTGTATACCTTGGATTTGGTGGGTCAAGGTTTTTTCAGGGTTTTGGGAGGGGGAGTCGTTGAAAATTTGGAGATCACCTTCTCAATTCCTCCGGGTTCCCCTGGTTGTAAATTATAACCAGTTCCGTAGTGAATTAGTCCAAAGCTAATTCACTTGCACCATTACATCCGTCTATCCTTAGGCCGCTTGTCCAGCACGCTGTCCAATGTTGGTGTCCCTTCTTTAGGCCGCATTTACGCAACGACTCACCTTTGCATTCTCGCAGCTAGAAGCTAGAAATTATCTGAAATTCGAACGTGGTGACCGTTTTAGCTCTGTCAGCTCACAACGAAACGAGTTTATAATTGAGTTTAGAATCGATTGTGAAAATTGTTTCGTTAGGAGGAATTCTTTATCTTACTTTCACGAATTATAAGACTGCAAGCAGTTGTTCAAACCATGTTGGATTTAGCTAATCCAGGTCGTTGTTGCCATGGTAATGATACCTTTGCTATCGCGATTAAATTCTAGCTGTAAAAATGCAAAGTCAAGTCGTTGCGTAAACGCGCCCTTAGAAAAGCTTTAGTTGCCCTCGAACATGAACCAAAGACGTTTTTTCCAAAAAACGTGTCCATGGTTTATCATTATTTACCTACGAACAATGACTCCGTTTTCTGGAGGTTACCTCTATATGGTGGTACTATAGACGCTGAAACTCGAATTACAACATCATAAACGTCAGTGGACCAAGCAATCATTCTTCTTTCACCCACTTTCTTTTTGGAACTCTCTTCTAGAGTCTGTGGTTTCTGCACCGTCAATCAATACTTTTCAAAATAGATATGATGAATATGTTCTTCAACAGTCACTTCACCTTACTGTTTTTCTCCATACATAACGTATTGCCATGTTAAACTGAGTGAAGGCCGTGCGTACAGTATATTGTTATTTAATTTTGTGAACCTGTTAAAAAATTGTAGTTGAATTCCGTATCATTAATTGTTTACAACATGTTATCAAGTTTTAAGCGTTTTTCTAGCACCTCTTTAAAGTCTGTACAATAATTTTGTACATCCCATACATACTAAATTCCATTAGCTTATGCTTATGTCACGTAAAATGGCAATGCTTTTATTATAATTTGTTGGCATCCCTACTTTTTACACTGCACCTTTTGTTTGTTTGTTTTTTATTTGTCATGTAAAGCCTTTGGTGATTTGACGTTAATAAAAAATAAAAAATTATGACTGTCGGTGTTTAAAAAGGTGCATATGATGACGACTATTCTGTTAGAAGAGAAAACCGCATTCAATCAACCATGTAATCAACCAAAATAACATGTTTGTACCCGTTTTGCCGAATCCCGTCCCGCCATCTCCAAATTGCGTGCCTCGCTAGTGCTGCCACGCTCGCTGCGGCTAAACATATAACACCAGAAACCGCAACTAATCACAAATTCCTTCCAATCAGGAATACTTCTTTAACGTTTTCGAAGAATATTTTGATTCAGCAAAACGGGAATTCCACTTTTCCCGAATTTAAACAAGGCTTAATTTTCAGTGAAACGCGTTTCGGCGAAGTGTAACCATCAAATAACATGATGGACTTCAGAAGCAAGAAGTCCCCCCTCCCAATTAAAATCTTGAGCAAATTTCCCTCCAACAAACGTTTTCCAAACCTCTTACTGGTCTTCAACCTCCCTCTGCGTGTGAGTTGAAAGTTTTAAGTGCTGAACATGAATGGTCCCCTAACCATTCTGTACTTGCCAAATGTACGATTAAAGTGTTGATTAGTAACAAAGTTGGAAGGATCAGAAAGCAGAGTTCAGGGATGAAGTAGGAGCTAATCTCGTGATCTACTTGTACTTTGAAGCTGATAATTAAGAAGCAAATAAGAAAGCTGGCAGTTTCTAATCGGACTGATTACATCTACAAAGGTAGAACCGATTTTTGATTAAGTTTGTTGAACTTTGTTTTAAAAAAAAGCGTATTGAACAGAAAAGCACAAGACTTTGCTCTAAGGTTGTACAAAGCTCGTTCAAGAACCACATTTAAGGAGTTACAATGAGGCAACCACTAGGGGGCCATCCACGTATTACGTCACACTCTAGGGGGTAGGTGGTGGTTAATTTATTGTGACAATTGTGACACAGGGGTGCGGGGTGTTTCCAAAATGTGACGTTACAATCTTGCATCACATTTTGGTGTGCACATCACCTTAATTTTTTTGCGCACTATTTAGGAAAACAATAGGCTAGTTCAGATGCAATTCCATTTACACACACAGAAAAACTCACACAGATTTGAAAGATTTGAAAGATTTGAATCCGAGGACTCTTTAAGACATTTGAAAAAAGCACAACAAATTTAATATAAGGAAATATAAAGTAGCCTACTCTGAACTGTTACATTGGGGGAGGAAGGGTGATTGCAGAAGTGTGATGTAATTATTAGGCGGGTGTTTTAAATTTTGTAACATTTTTTGACAAAGAGGTGGGTAGGGTGTTTCAAAATAGCTCAAAAAGCGTGATGTAATATATGAAAGGCCCCTCACCTCAGACAACAAAGTTGGAGAAATTTGTTGATTTTAAGGCTGCACCGATACTGATACCGGATGGGATCAGTTACTGATATTTCTTGTATCGGATTAGCGTCGGCAACTTTTGCTGAAATATTGATAACTAGAACCAATCGAGATTACGACATGAAGTTTGTGGCATTTTACTCAAGAAATTACTAAGTATCTTATCATCCTAGCTATCTTCTAACTATTGGTTACCATTTTAACAAGTTTTTTTTAATAATTATTATTGAACTTTTGAAAACTACACCGCTGATAAAAAATTACGAGATTAAATTTTGGGTGTCTGTATCGGTACTGGCAAAATGTTTAAAAATGGGTCGGTATCGGATTGGTAAAGTTTGTATCGGTGCACCTTAACAATAATCACCGCTTTGAAATTGTGGAAAACTGATTGTGTCCTGACAAGTAGTAGTTGCCTTAAATTCAAGTGCAAAACAAAAAATAAAACAATTTTACATAGTTAATAGAAAAAAATGTACCAAGGTTTGCCAGGAGTTTATCAGCGAAACCGTACCACGTGGATGGTTGGGTTTATTTATTTGATGAAAAGATTAATTTGCAGATGAAGTCGCTCAGCTTGAGGATTGCACCCCAGTGAAGCAATGGACCCCACAATTGTCATTACTCAAAGCAATTTAATTATCAGCATTAGCTGCATGCCTTGTTCACAATTTTAACCATGGCTGCTGGTGTGTCAGGTCACCATCTTGAAGTCATTCATGATTTTCTTTTTTTTTTTTCCACAATTTCAGCAATCGCATTCCCATGTCAAAAAAAGCCTTAAAATTAAAAATGCGAAATATTTTTTATCCTTTGTATTCTAAATAGGCTCTAGATAGGATCTAGTGTAGATTTAAGGGCCCGTATAGAATTTGTCAGCGGGAAGTGTAAAGGGTTAGAAGCGTGTGGTGGAGACCTTCCAAAAATTGTTAGCGCCCCTCCCCCTTAATCGACCTAGGTAATTGTTGGACCTCCCTTTTTATTTTTTGGAATTACCCCCCCCCCCCCCCCCCGTCCCAAAAAATCGTCACATTAGCATTACACACCCATAGCGATTAAAACTCCAAAACACTGTTACTGTACAAACCGAAATGACTTGTTTTTAATCAACATTGGGAATATGAATGTTTGGGTACCATATACGCAACATTAACTTTATGCATTCGTGTGTACATTAACACCAGAACCAGACACTGTCGACTGCAGACAGCATAATAACCACATGAAAATGATGTCTCTATGCAATTTTTTTTTCTCTTTCGGAATTGCAAAACCTATCCATAGAAATTCGTAAGTCTCAATTAGGTTGAAGTCTGATTTTTTAACACACTTAAACCTATTCAAGGGATACAGCTTACAAGGAAAGGGATAATTAACAAAGTATCCAGAAAGTATCTGAAAGTAGTCTCAGAAATAATCCTGTGGTCGAATCCTGTTGTTAGCCTCCCATCCAAAGATTAAAGACAGTATCTTCTATCCTACCAAATATCCCTCCTACCAAATATCGTTCTTTCTTTGTCCCGTCCTATTCGAATGACGAACTGGTTGCGCTCTAAATGCCGCAAACCGACCATTGGCGCTTAACAAGAATGCCTGTTGCTAAGTAAGCTGCTATGATCACATGTTGCAGACACTTGAGAAGCATACACCTGATTGAGAAAACTGGACTCATCTTAACCAAGAGAGATTTTTTAAACTGCATTATTAACATTTACAGAGGGGTTCGGGATGCAGCCCCAAAATCGGAAACAATTTTCTTGTTTCTGAGGAACGTTTCTAAAGAATTCTGAAGAGCTTTTTTGGGGTCAATTTCACAACGTGGATTGCCTAAAAGAAAATAGTCATTTAGAACCATTGAAAAATGTTGACCCCCCCCCTCCCTTGAAGCGTAGGGAAAGGCTTGTAGCT
>JAHWFP010201317.1:0-63991 GCA_023313725.1 Lithobius niger | reverse complement strand
CCCCCCCGCCTCAGAAAAATTCTAAGCTGTCCCTAAGCTAAGTAGAAAAATCAGCACAGGGTTAATGAAAGTAACAATCATTAAGAGTAGATCGGAGAGTCTGAAATTTGAAAAAGGTGTAAACCAGCTAATTTAACCACTTATTAAACTTAATGACTCGTTTAACTGGTTATTGAATTTGCTAAAACTCCTATACTCTTGTTACTACGTATCTGTTTCCTCATTTAACTTGTCATTCTTATCACAAAGCTTTGTAGAGGCCGGGACAGGCTGCTCATTTACACAAGACCTTCACTGCCAACAAGAGATTGACAGTGAAATTTATCAGGGGAAAACAAGGAGGTTGGTGAGGGGAAGGTTGTGGGGGAATGGGACTTTAGAGGTTGAGACGGGCTTATGGAGAAGAGTTTGGAAGGAAAATCCATGGCGAGGAGATACTTGGAAAAGAAGATGGAGGTGGGGGTTGGAACTGATGTACCAAGGTGGTGGGGAAGCATTTTGCTCGTTAGGGCACATTCCAGGAGGGGGGCCTGGATATGAGAAATCTGGTGTGGTGCGATGTAGGTGAGGAGGCAGAGGACAAGACCTGTGGGTGGGGTTTGCGGGGAGGGAAGAGGGACGAAACTCTGAAGCATGTGCTGGTGGTGTGAAAGAGATGAGGGAGATGTGATGGAGGAAGAGAGGGGAGAGTATGCATTCATCACTTCTGGGGTGGAGGGAAAGGGTGGGAGACTGGGTAGAAATATTCTTATGGGATGGAGGAGTAGGAGGGTTTTGGATTAGTAATTCTTCTTGTCTCACCACTTTTTCAGGTGCCTCACAAAATGACACGTTCTTTTCTGCATAGTCACCATGTAGCCGTTAGGCCTACGTATGCTTTAGAATTTTTATTCAAAATGCACCTCCCAGAAGCTAGCTAAAGACACTACATACCAGAAATTACTTCAGCTTCCGGGACTCGGTCATGCAACCCGCTAGGGGAGCTTAAAGCACTTTCACTGATTCCCTAGCTGATTGTATGGGACTCTGCCTAACCTACCGAATCACTTAAATTCACTTCCTGAAACGCTGTATGGGCTTACAACTTACTGTGTGGAATGACATGGTTCTATGATCAGCATTCTTTGGGTAAGGAACGGAGATCGGCAAACCGTGGTACCGTAATGGCAACAAGAGGATTTTAACTTTGCAGGGAATTTTTTTTAACAAGTTTATTGTGAGTAGACCGAATGTGTGCTTGTCTGTTAAGGATGCAACAACAATCACAATTTTGTTCTGATTTCATAGCAAGGGAGCTGCGGTGCCTGACATGAACCTACCTCAAACATTTTCGGAGATATTTGGGTTTTCAGTTGGGTGGTAAGCCAATTTTTAGCAGCTGCGGTAAGGCAGCCTGATCTATAAGCCTAGTGGCCCCGAGTACTACATGAACAACATAAAGCCGTGTCCAAAATATACCATAGTGAAAGCTGGTTTGGTGTGAAGAATGCAGAAAATAATTACAATTTACAAATGGGAAAAAAATCCAATATATCTACTAATTTCACACGATTTAAAACAATGCAGTGCTTCTTGTATCATTTTTACAGAAAATCTTACATGTAGTGGTAGCGTTATCCAGATTTGCTCGCAAATATCAGTGTTCGATTCGTTGACTTGCTTCAGTGTTTGCTAAGTATTCGCTTTGGTGTTTGTTTCATATTCAGGAATTGTTTGTGCATGATGTATACGTGAATATAGAAAATAAAATAATGTCTCTCACTATCTCTCACTACTAATGTCTCTACTATCTCTCGCTCGGCCAAGGAATTGTGATCTGCAGAACTTACATATATGCCTACCTAAAATAATAACCTCTAATTCGCGTTTCTAATTCTGACAGTTGCCAAGAAGATGGACGGGCTTGGCTGGCTCCTAATCACCGCCCTAGTGGCGGTGATAGGAGTCAGTGGCAGTGACATTTCCATAGGAAGTCATGAAGAAGAGTTGGACGGAATGCGGTGTCAAGTGGCACCTCCTTGGACTATAGACGGACAAGATGTGATGGCTCAACATCGAGGCAATGTCACTCTTGTCATGCTCCTCCAAGCATCCTGACCCTTCTGTCTCTGGCAGGCAGCAAAGTAAGCATAGAAAGAACATGGTGAATAAGTAGCAAATTGAAATTTCCTCATTAATGCTATTATGACTAAGGATCTACCGGGTAGGGATTTTGCCGGTACCGGGTAATTTCTGTGTATTGCGAATTGTACCCTGCCAAGTAACGGGTACCCGAACCGGATAATCTACGAAAATCCATCAATCAAAGATATTAGGGGGAAATTAAAATTCTTTTTTCCCCGTTTAAAAAAAAAATCTGAACTTACATATCTTATGCGTAAATACTAAAAGAGATAAAAACTTGAAAATCAAACTTCTGTTGCCTAGCAACCATAAGCGAGTTCATTTAAAGAAATATGGGAGAAGGGGAAGTAGAGAGAGGAGGAAAATGGTCTTACTGCAGCTTTCTCATTGGCAATACCTTTACCAAATATGGGCATGAATCGTAGTCATTTCCCGGCGCCCTTACCCAGAATTTTCAGTTACCCAGGTACCGGATAATTACTGGGTACCCGGTACATACCTAATTACGACCACATCGGATACCTCACAGGTAGTGCCTCATCAGATGCCTCAAAGGATGTGGGGGAGGGGCAATGGAAGGCCTGGGCCATGTTTGCAAATATTGCATGCTTGAAGTGTTTGGGACCAATGGCCTTTCCTCTAGATGCTGTTTTCCTTTAATTTCAAATCCCTGGATCTTGTTATCTCCAAGACTACATCAAAGAGTTTTGTTCGTGAATTATCTTATTGCATTTCTGGTTGTGTTACCCCAGTAATAGTATCCCAGAAGCCTTTGTGAAACAGAGTGTAAAAACAAAATGCATGCTAAAGAAAATAGTTAGCCTTCAGGTTACGCAGCGGGTTAGCTGGCCCTGCTAGTTTCTAGTTAGGGTGAAGTTATAGTCGTTAAGCCTTTAGTAGGCCTGTTTCTTTAACCCTTTTAGGATTAGGGTAAACCTCTCGTTAGGCCCCTAATAAGGCGACGTTGTTCATTTCTTCTGTAAGCATAAGTCAGTTGGTGATAGAACTCTAAGCCTAATTTTAATCTAAAGTTCTAGCCTAAAATTCCCCATCTCTCTTCGCTACAGCTTGTTCAGTCAAATTGGTGCTCACCCACATCTTACTATTTCAACAGGCCTTGCATACGAATTGTGTCGGGTGACAAAACACAAAGTCATCAATGACAATTTTGTCATAATTAGAATTTCATTTTAGGTAGTGTGAACAAAAAATGGAAGAAACCTTTCCCGTTTGCCTTTTCTCTTCATGCTTGAAACTTTCCAAACATCAGTGAATTTTGTTGTGCTTCTTAGAGTGTTGCCTCCTGAATGATTAAAAAAAACTGTAATACACGTACACCAATATAAAAAGGTTGGTATCCGTACGGTGTGTCTTTAACAGGGTTTTAAAAATAATGTCACCACAAAATCTAATTTTCTACCAGGTTCAGACTTTTAAAAATGTATAGCCCTCCATGGCCTGTCTGGGGCTCCACCCCATGAACCCAGATGGGGGCATTCACCCCTCCCCTCCCAACACCCGCAGCTTAAGCAAACATTCATAACTGCCGGGGCCACCTACCCCGGGTCTCCCCCACTTTAAATAAAGAATTTATTAAGAGATGCTTTCTTTTCACAGACTTGAAGAGCTGTATCGGCACTTCTTGTACAAAGGCCTTCACGAACTGACCTTTGTTATCATCAACTCTGGAAGTCCTCAGTCTTTGTTCTTGGCTGATGAACTACATGAGCGTGTTGAATTGGTGCCTGTATATCAGGAGACAGAAGAAGAACCAGTCTGGGATAGACTTGGAGGAGGAAAAGATGATGTTTTTGTTTATGACAGGTAATCTACCATTCTGGGATATTCTACTGCAAAGAAAAAAGCTCACGGTATTTGTGTCTTTGACAAATTTTGTTTCAATAGGATCAGGAGCACCATACTTTTCTACGATGCTCCTGATAGAATGAAATAATGGGGAGAAAGATGATGTTTTTTATGCTTAAACTGGTTTAAGAAATAATTCACGGGTAGAATATGATTTGTGCTTGATAGGTAATGTACAAGGTGTCCATTTTATCGTGCCCACTTTTAAAATGCTCCTATTTAAATACTCTAAGTAAATTCGGCATGCGCTTTATCACATTTTGAAGAATATAGGTTGGAATTTAATAGGACCAAAGCTTTTAAGACCGAAGCTAACAGGCAAAATGGCGGAACAATATACAATCTGTGAACGCACAGCAATCGTGACATTATTTCATGAGAAAAAGTTTGTGACAGCGACACAAAAAGCTTACTACATTAAGTTTGATTGGCACATTGTCAACCTAGCACCCTCTCGTCGAGAATATTCAGAGAAATATTCAGAGAATTATTAGGGAAATTTGAAAGTGATGGCACTCTGCAAAACAAAATCCAGGAAAAGGAGGAAAACGGTCAGGACAGATGAAAATATAAAAACACTGCAGGCGGCATTTGCTGCAAGTCCAAACAATCTGTGTGTAGGACTCATCAGAAACAGGAATCCGGAAATCAGCACTTCATACTATGCTCCGATGTGATTTGGAACTGTTTCCATTAGTGGTGTATACCATAATTGATACCGGTTCCAATACCAAAAATTGGTTCCATATGGTTCTGATACCGGTTCCGATTACCATGTGCCAAATGCAGGGGCATTTGCATTTGAAAGTTATTCTGTGAACAAATGTACAAAATGATCCTGATAAGCCAAACAGGAACAGCTTGCTAAAAGCAAAATTTCAGTTCGATTGAAGCCTGTTTGTGAGATTGTGTGATTATTTGCTAGCATGGTTTTCCAGTTTTAAACAAATATTTTATATGGATGTCCGTTTTTCCTACTAAGTAACCAATGGAAGGATGTAACAACCTCCCCCCTCGCCACTGTAAAACTGTCTGGCTGTAATACAGATAGTCCCCTCAGCCGAAGCCGCCGCCGGAAATAGGTCAGCCGAATATTCGCCTCATTTTTGTTTGGCTAGCCATCAACCAGCTGCCGCCAAAAAATATACAGGCTAGCCATAAAATAATTTTTTATTTGTTCGGTCTCACTTTTGGTTCAGTGTGAATTTATACCTTGAATCTCCAAAATACTAATCGGACGTAAAAAATTCCGCTTGGCATCAAGTTAGCACTCACGAAATTGATTGAGCGATAACACAGGACTGGTTGGGGTATACGGCCTCTATCCGCTCTTTGCTGCCTGCCAGCTTTAGCCAATGAGCTTGTCCTGAGCTGGTCACATTACTGAAACTCCATGCTTGCAGGGTGCACACAGCTGCTAAAAATGGAAACCAGGAGATATCGCTCTTCGCGATTATATATCTCACGATTCCGTAAACTTGACCTTAATTACATAGGCTAACTCCAAAACAGATGACGAGGGCCGAGTTGTGTTTTTAGATTCGGAATTACGTGCATCAGTTTTAATAGAATCAACATTCCCCCCCCCCTCCTCCTCCCAAAAATCTTCCCATTTCATTAGAGTTTATTTCTGTCCTCTTCTGGTTTGAGGGGTGCTAACTAGAAAAGTTGGACTTAGAAAATTGTGGGTCGTCAGTTTTTTGTGGACAACCCTGTATAGGCTAATATTTGCAGCATATTTCATGTGTTAAAATTGTGTTGATATAGCCTACTTAAAATTTGATGTGATGTAAAACTAAAACCTGCATAGGCCTCATAATAATGCTTTAGCTTCTAAAATTTTTTTTATATTGCTCTGATTTTAATGTAGGAATTGCCAAAATTAGTGTAAGCTAAGCCGATAGCCGTCAAAATTGACTTAAGCCGTTAGCGGCCGAAAAAATTGTCAGCTAAAATTGGCTAGCCGAAAATCGGCCGAATTTTTTCATAAGCCAGACGAATAACATAAAATTGAACGGCTGAGGGGGTCTAAATACAGATTGTGCCTTTGCTTTCAAGAACATGAAATCTTTTATTTTCTTCCACAGATGTGGGCGCTTATCGTACTACATTCCTTTACCACTGAGCATACTATCAAAGCAGTATGTGGCAGCAGCCGTGCTGAGTGCATACTTTACAGATCCATGTGGAGTATGTGAAGAAAACCTCGAAGGAAAGTTAGCAGAAGATAACAACTCGACCTCCGCTGAAGTAGAAGAATCAGGATGGGGTGGACTCAATGACACTGATGTCGATGAACATAACATTACGACGTCAAAGGTGAGCCAGTTAACATTAAAAGAGCAACATAAAATGACAGGATTCATCCCTTCAAGCATTTTATTTTCACCAAAGTGACCAAAACAGAAAAAGTTACTTTTTATGCTTACTTGATCCCCACTTGAATAATTCTGAATTAGTGTTCATTTTAATAAACACTGATGGTTCCAGTGGGAAGCCTGGAAAATTGAGGTGCTTCCTTGCAGTGAGAGGTGTTCCATCGTAGAATTCTCTGCCTGAGCATGCGGTGCAGTCGTGTTTCACCGAGCTCTTTCCAATTAAGTTGGGTAGGATCAACCTCAGAAATTTCTTTAAGGGACCTGAATTTGTTACACTACAATCACGCCAGGCCATCAATTTTTTTAATGTATCCCAACTCGGACCCGAGTAAGTGGTTTACCCTTGTGGATCCCTACCACTTTGTGGTTAACCCCTTACCTGCCATTTAATTTTTATATCTGCAGTCTATCTCCACAAAAGTAGTGCTAATCAGGACGGGACTCGAACTAGCAACTTGAAGGAGCTCTTTAACTTCAGGCACAGGCCTCTACCAACTCGGCCACGGCCGTCTCTAGAGTCAGCTTGTTAAGGGAACCTAGTATTGTTGTCGTTTCTCCATTGTTGGCCATCTCGTGCATACTTTGGACTCTGTTTTTAATACTTAAACTTTGGTACTGTCTTTGAACGAGTTGAACTCGTCTGTGGCAGGTAACGGGTTAAACATTTTTATTATTATTACTATTGTTATTAAGTACAGAAGGATATCACACTACCAAAAATGAATAGGTTTAAAGAAAAATGGATTATAAAACATTATGGTGACTGTGTAAACCAGGAACAAATAATAAAGACATAAAATGTAAAATGGAATGTACAGTACTAGAAAAAAAGAAACACAACAAGGTATGTACTTCGACCGAAGTAATTCTGCCGAATTAACGGTATTTTCGACAACAAGGTACTTAGACATGGAAATAGATTTAAACTGGAACTTCAAAATCCATATCTTGAACGTATTTACAAAACTAAGCCAAATTCTACCGAACATCCAACATTTAAGGAAGATAATAAGATAATTATTAAATACTAAAAACAAAAAAAATTCTATATGATGTATGGATAGAGAGTATACTTAGATATGGGATAGAATTTGCAGCAGACTATTTGATTGAAAGACTTCAAAAAACACAAAACAAAATAGTTAAAATACTCTTTGGAGAAAATAGAAACACAAAAACAAAAGAAATCTTTAAAGAAAAGAAAAATTTTAGAATAATAGAACTGCGAGATTATTATGATAGTAACAAAAAACCATTCCAAAAATTTATTTAAAAACAGCAGAATAAGTATCAAAAATGCAAAAACCATGACACCTTACTACATTTTACCAAGATGGAATAATACATATGGAAAAAGAAATAAGAAATGGTACATTCCATATATTTTTAATAAAATACCAAAAAATGTGCTTAACTTTCCAAATATAATGGAAATAAAAGCAAAGCTAAGAGAAATATGGACTTAAAAAGTGTCTACTACGTATAAAAAATGATAATAGAGAAAATACTAAATATTTATAAACTAGTATTATAAATAAAATATTGTAAATAAAGTACTATAATAAATATTTATTATTATTATAAAACCAAAGCTAAGAGAAAAATGAACTACGGATTATTATTATTATTATACACAGTAACAATTTTATTCTATATACATTGATTTTTTTTAAGACTATTTATATTAACACTATTTTAACTATTTAAATAAAAGCATTATTTAGTTAATATTTGTGCAACTGATTTGTGAATTTAAACAACGGTATGTGTATTTGTTTGCTGTCTGTGTATTGCTGCTCAAACAAGTTCAACTGAACTTCGAGCCCGTCTTAGCAACAAAGTTATTATTATTATCATTATTATTATTCCATTAACGATCGCTCTCAACGCCTCCCTCTTGATCCACGCCCGATTCTGCCTGAATATGAGAGGCTTTTGTATGGAAAAAGGATTGTTGTACGTTTTTTAAAGGTTCAAAATTTAATTCGGACCAAACTGCAATGGGCTGTTACTGTGTGACTGCTAACTAACAAACAAAGTGAACTAAGCAGCACAGTTTTCCTGTAAATAGTCAGTGTGAATAGTCAGTGTCACACAAACTAGAACAATTCCATGAACAATCAAGAACAATACCAGATAACGAAAGATTGTAATTCTGGTTTTCTAACAATCAAGAACAATACCAGATAACGAAGGATTATAATTCTGGTTTTCTAACTTCAACCTTTTCAACATGACACAATTAATCATTGGTTATGACTGGCCAAAATAATGCAACAGTGGAGTATCGATATTTGGTAGGAAACAGTTTTCTCACAACACATTTCTGGTATTCTCTTTATTAAAGAATACTGTTATTTTCTTGCAGCCTCACAAAAGACGACCTCACCCTGGTCAGCATCCACATCGGCACCAGCACCATAATGGAACCCATGGCCATCATCACCACCACAGCAATCAAAGTCACGAACACCATCACCATCATGGAAACCATGATCATGGCCACCACAATCATGCACAGCACGGAGATCAAAATCGCCACCACAAAAATGGCAGCATAAGCCATGATCATCACGATCACGATCACAGCAAAATTAGCGTCCACAGTGAAATTAATTCAAATGGCACAGAAGCATTGGCATCTAATGAATCGGATATAGCATTTATGAAACCTGAAGCATTTGAAGTTACAACAATCCTGCCACTGTCAACTGATGAAACACTTGAAACAACCACTGAAAATGACGGTATTGAGGCACAGACGACAACTAAAAGACCAAGCCGTCGTAGAGGTAAAGGTGGTGGTAGACCTTCTTGGCGACGTGGCCGAGGAGAACGTAATCGTACACGAGATGCTCCCGAATCTCGAGTAAAAAAGAGCTACGACGAGTGTCACATGTTGGTGAACTCAACGAGATGTCGTGAGTATCTACCCAGGTTTCACGTAGCAAAACAATGCTGTCGTGTGGGCTCTAACAACCAAATCCATCGGGTCAAGACCCAAAAGTGTGACTCATTCTCCGATACAAAATGTGTGAAGATTTTGAAACTAAAAGACTGTTGCCGAAGATACCACCCGAATCGCAACCATAATCACGGTTCCGTGCAAAGCCAAACGGTAGTCACTCCAACTCCTAGTCATGTGCACTACTGTACAGGCTTCACTCGATCAGCTTGCCTTACCATCTATCGTCTAGGTTTCACACGTTCACATTGCTGTTCTGAAGAAGAGCTGAGTTCCAACCAGGTTCCCTTACTCTCTCCTGAGATGTGCCAACACTTTGATTCTAATCTGTGCAATAAATTGCACCAAAGTGGTCTACACCACCGTTGCTGTGAGAATCGTGTACCTAAGAAAAATGACCAAAGTGTTTCTGAATGACAGGAAGGACTTTCCAATGTTTGCTGACAAAGGGGTGAAGGCCAAGACGAGGAATGACGAAGGCTAGTGGCACTTTGATGCCGAAAAGAAGACGGCAGATGACAGGAACTGAGCACCCTCTGATGCCAAGAAGAAGCCGAGGCAAAATGACGTCAAGCAACGGCCAAGTTGCCCGAAGAAAAAAAAGAAGCGTTATTAACGTGACAGCAGGTGAGCGATGATACCATCAGTTCTTGATGCGAGGAGGAAAATCGTAATTTGATCAAGTGACACGATGTTGTCCGTACTGGATGATGCAGCCACCAGCATTTCATTAAAGCCTGACGGCAGTCATGAGAACAATCTGCAACAGAATGACAAAGATGAATGCTGTCAAGCCAGTGACAGTGACAGGGTAAAGAGTGACAGATAGGAAAAGAACTGGTACATGATGACTGTCACTGAGAAGAAGATGAAGGCATCCGAAAATGAGTTTGACATCAGCTTGAAAATGACGACTGAAGATGACGCGATCTGCTCACGAGGTAAAACGTAAACATTGGAAAAATAGGACCAAGTCTTCCTTGCTGCCGACTAACTGGATAAATACCAAAAACCTCTTGTGTGTGCAATAATGCAGAGGATGAAGTAAACCGAAAAAGGGGTTCATTTTCGAAGAACACGCGCATGCAATGTTAGAGGTTTTATCTAGCTACGGTAGCAAAATGTGCTGCTTCACTAAGACTGATTTTATAGTCAATATCAGAATAGCCTAGCATCAATGATTTTAACAACAAAACTTCAAATGCCATCCTTTACAGATGAAGAGTCTGCTTACTGCAAACCCAATTAACTTTTACGGCACACAGAACAATTTTACAAAATAAAAAATATGTATCTCGGTATAAATTTTCTTCATATATTCCAGCATTCATATATTCAAAATTTCTAATTAAACAACTGTTTAAATTATGATTCACTTATAGTAACGTGTTCATGCAAGTCATAAATTATATCTTGATACGTATACTACTTTACAGTGACCTATGCAATACTTAAATGATTTTAAAATGTCTGAGAGGTGTTGCTAAAACCATTGATGTTTAGCTTTATAAGCTTGTTAACCAGGGCCAGTTCTATGTGCTTCCTCAGCCTACAAAAATAGGTGTCAGGCTTCTTCCTCCCAAAACAAATCAGCATTAAATCAAACAAAATGGTATCAGTCAAGTTGTTTAACATCCCCACTTCTCAAAACTGAAACATTCTGAACTTGAGAAATATCCGCCATCTTTCTAAGATTTGTTCCAGAAATTTTCTTAAGGGCTGGCAAACAAAACTTTATTGCATTACCGTAACTTCGTTTTTGAGTTATATTTTGAAGGTAGGTTGTAAGTGCCACGCACAACTTTTTCATTTATGCTAACAGTTGTGCATAACAACTGTTAGCATCTATTTTAGGATACAATTTGCTTTCCATGCATAATGCTGATATTGTTCAGGTCATGTCTCACTATTACGATTATTACGGAGAAAGGGTGGATGTTAAAATCCAAATGGCATTTTAAATGCATTTACTGAAAAATCACCGAAAAGAAAATGTTGATCTAATAAAAATTGACTTGCAAAAAATGACTGTAAAAGTGCGTTAATTAAAAATAAATTATACTCATTAAAGTATAACAGTCTCTCCTGAAGTTTCCCCTCCTCCGTCCCCCCCACTCCCATTTTCTTCACCTTAGAACTGGACCAGTATTTAATATTTTAACAATGTAGTTTGTCACAAATTACATTTGGTGTAGAGATAAACATACTCATACAAAATACAAATAAAATAATTTGCCATTACACACCAAATAAGTTTATAATTTTCATTCTAGCATTTTGTTATGGCATTTTCTGATGGGTATTAGAGGGTTAGTAAGGGTTTTTTCCCCAGTTATTAATGAAACATTTGTAACCTATGTAAAATATTTTATACCTCAAGCTTAAGAGCTTAATTGTATAAATGTTAATAAGCTTACACGATTGTACACCAGTTGGATTGTATTATTTGAAGTACTTGTTGTGTCGTGGAATTTTAAACTTTTCGTCAGTCATGACGTTGAAATGGTAAATCATAAGCTTTTTCGACTGAAATATGACGAAATCTAAATGTTCCACACCAGACAGTACTCTAATTATTAACTATTCAATAAAAAGTGTATGTCTTTTTCATGAACGATTCTTACTTCTTATTTAAAACTTCAACAAGGTAGTCCCATAAGCCACTGCTACCTCAAGCCATGTCTTAGTCCCAAACACAAGCTGAACAACTTAAAGAGACCAAAACATGAATGTGATTAACATCTGAAATAAGCTATGCACACCAAGACGGTTTTCTGTACCAATATGAAGTGCTTATACCATACTAGTTTTGAAAGGTATCTACCATACGCGACTTCAGATTATTGCTGCGTCAACAGAGGTTTATAAATTATGAAATCCTTTTAGTTTCCGGCGCAGCAACTGGTTTTCTATCGTTTGCGAATTTAGATTTTGACGTATCCGAATAGGTGTAAAAGTCAGCAATACTGTATAAAGTGAACAATGTCGGAGATAACCAGGCACACGTTTTCTGTAATTGCAGAATTTCTGCAATCGTTTGTATTGTTCATTTTATAATTTCTGTCAAATACTCAATGTTTATGTTACCAGTACATAATTTGCAGAATTAAAGAATTTTCGCAGAAAGATGCATAATTAGGGTACTTTTTGATGAATTGACAAATTAGGTGAACCAAAAAAAACCTCTGGTGACAAACGCATTGACTATTTGATGGAAATTACCAAAAAAACATGATAGATTGTGGAGGACTGCAAACTACGTAACTGCCTTACTGACAGTGTGAGTGATCTTTGTAATTGAGTACCAGGTTACTCCCTTCTTAATTTCTACATAGGTCAACGTGAGAAACTTGGTAGACCTTCAACTATGTGTATGATTATGTTAACACAACAAAAATGTATTGCATTAGGGATTCAACTTTATGCTAAATTTTATGTTGCAGAATTTGCAAAAATTACAGCAGAATCTTTGCTTTTTGGCTACAACATGTGTCGTGGTAATAGTGATGAACTTTTCACGGAAAACACAGGTGTCTAGCAATAATGCTAATCCCTGGGTTAGTTTGCTAGAGAATATACTCCAAGAAGATTTGTGGGCTTTAACACAACAGCAATAGATCTGGTACTAAACCGGGAACTGATCCGAATTGCCATTGGACCCACAATACCTGACATTTTAATTGTGCTGGCTTTATCAGGTGGTAGGTCGTATTAAATTATGGGCACAACTTGGCCGTGATCAAAAAGTGCGAGTATATCGATATAAAAACTAAGAAGATTCGTTGTATTGGAAATAAGATTTCGTACAATAATAATACAAAAAAAATGTAAGAACACCCAAAATTACATGGTTGTTACACAGATTTCCAACTAGCTTTTCGTACGCAAACCAGTTACGGCCATTCGAGGCTTTCATTTCCAATATAGCGGAGCATCATAGTGTTAGTCCATTATCCAGTATCCATGAAGGATATTTCAACAAAATCAAGTATAAAGTATTGTCACCCCATTTTGGAAACTCTATCATCTGCGAGAGATCCCATAAAGTATAATAATAATAATAATAATAATAAACAATTTATTTCCAAATGGAAAAAGGAACCAAAGGGACACAAGTGTCACTTACAATGGCCCTAAATAAATACAAAATAAGTAAACAATGTGCAGCCACTGGAGCCATGTCTTAAAAAGAAATTAAACACAATATACAGATACAATACATCACAATATACAAAATTCCCGACGAACAAGAAAGGAAGAGAGATCGCAGGTCCGGAGTCGGTGTTTAAAAGTTGGAAGGGAGTTGGCCAAGACGACAGCCTCGGGCAGGGCGTTCCAGCATGACACTACACGGTTGGCAAAAAAGAATTTTCTACAACTTTTGTGAACCCTGCCAGGAACCAACTTAAGGGGGTGTCCCCTTGTGCGATCAGAAGCCCGTAGTTCGAAAAAGTGCTCAAAGTTTATCCCACTTTTGCCCCTTAGCAGCTCATAGGTAAGGTGCATATCTGCCCTAAGTCTGCGAAGTTCAAGGGAGTCTAATTTAAGAACTTTAAGCCTGTCGTAGTACGGAATGTCATAAAGACCTTTAAGTGTTTTGGTAAATCTACGTTGTACTGACTCGACCAAATCAATATCCCTACAAAGATGTGGGGACCATACCTGACTAGCATATTCTAACAGGGGTCGTACATACACCTTAAAGGCCCATACGAGGGTGTTACGATCACCTGATTTGAAGAATTTTTTAATCATTGCAGCCCGTTTTCGGGCATTGTTAACTATAATGTTACAGTGGGGACTGAAACTAAGGTCCCGCGAAAACCAAATACCAAGGTCACGGACAATATTTTTATGTGGCAATGGGTGCCCCGCCAAACCATATTCACACTGATGGTTGGAAAAGCCAATGTGCATTACAAACGATTTATTTGGGGCGATCGGCAATTGCCAGTCACGAGACCAAGTCAGTAAGTTATCCAGAGAGGATTGCAAATTTGCAGCAGTGGTGGGGTCCACAATTTGAGAATGAAGTTTTATATCATCAGCAAACTTCTTCATATCCGTGTTGGGAAGACCTGTAGTGAGGTCATTAAGAAACAAAATAAAAAGGAGCGGTCCCAGAACAGAACCCTGGGGCACTCCACTACGAACCTCAACCGGAGAAGAACAAGATCCAGCAACGCCGACCCACTGTAGTCTACCAATTAAAAAGTCAGACAGCCAGAGCAAGAGGTTGCCTCTGAAACCGAGACAGTCCAACTTCGCTATAAGTTTAGTATGTGTTACCGATTCAAATGCTTTTGCAAAATCTACGTAGACGACGTCGACTGGTATACCACAGTCAACAGAACTTGTCCAATCTTCCAGAACGTGCAGTAATTGGGTACAGGTTGAACGACCCGCCATAAAACCAAACTGGTCATTAGAAAGTAGTTTATTATCCTCAATAAAATTAACCATTAAGTCACGAATTAAACGTTCAAGAAACTTACAGGGGACGCAAGTTAAAGCAATTGGCCTATAGTTGGAAGGGCTTGAAGACTCACCAGATTTAAAAATTGGACTAATTTTAGCAGTTTTCCACATAGACGGGAGTTTACCCGTCTGGAGGGAAAGATTAAAAATCCAAGACAGAGGGACACAGATAGTATGTCCAACTTCCTTGTAGAAGAACGCGGAAAAACCATCCGGGCCGACAGCTCGACTAGTGCCAGTTTTAGCAATCACATTGAGCACATGTTCAGCAGTGAAGGTTACTAGCTGGCAAGATGAAGGAAGCACTCGCCCATTCCATTCAGGAACCCTTAAGTCGTCCAAAACAAAGTTTTTGGAGAACTCTGCACTAAAAATTTCCGCTTTACCAGCTCCATCAGTTAAATGATTTCCATTAGATAGTAACGGAGGGATGGTGCGGCCACCACCAGACTTATTTTTAACAAAACTAAAAAGGGCGGTCAGACTACCCTTACGAATAACATTTTGCTCAATTTCAATTTCAAAAGCTCGGACTCGGTCGGAATAACATTTCTTACAATTATTATAATTAAGGAGGTTATCAGAAGTTCGATCAATTCGGTATTTCTGCCATGACTTAAGTTTCTGTTTACGAAGTTTCAAGATAGTTCTTGGGATTTTAGTTTTTACAACGTTTAGGTTCTTCCTTGACCCAGTGTTATTAAAAGTTAATTTTTGACATTTGCGTACACCACCATTAAGCAAGTGGTAGAACCTATTCGTCATGCTGTCCAAATCGGCTAGATTCAAGAGTTCCTGTGACCAATCAATACTGTAAAGAAAACTTCTTAGCTTGTCAAAGTCAATTAAGTTTCCAAAACTGCTGGTAACCGCCTCTGACCGCTTAACTGCTTCGAATGTTTCAGTATGAACCTTGAAGGCAACCATATTATGGTCACTCAAACCCAGATGGTCTAAAACAGAAACCCCAAAGACCAGTCTGTCATCATCTGTGAGGATCAAATCCAACACATTTTCACCCCTAGTGGGCTCAGAGACCAGCTGTGAAAGACCCAGCTCCGAGATACATTCGAGGAACCTCTTACCATTTTCATGGTTAGAGCACAACATGCGCCAGTCAATAAATGACATGTTGAAATCACCCACGACAATGTGAGCAAATCGTGGCTTTACAAGCGATTTTAATGCCAAACAGAAATTACTGATGTGATCTTTGTTATATTTATCGGGAATGTAGCCCAGCAAAAATCTAAGGTCCAATTGCAGAAGGTCAAGATACACGAGTTCAACACCATAGGTAAAGACCATAGGTAAATGGGATGCTCTCTTTGACCGCAATCAAGAGGCCACCGCCTCGGGAACCACGATCTCTCCTCACTATGGAATAATGTGCACCCCCAGCAACTAAGTTATCGGGACACGCATCCGACAACCAGGATTCCGTCACAAACACTAAGTCATAAGCATTGGAACCCAACAAGATATGGAAATCCTGGAGATTAGCAAAGATACTACGGGCATTAATTAGGACACAGTTGAAACCACCAATGAGGCTAGTACAAAATGTTCCAGAATTCACAACCTGAGCGGGTACTGTGGTGCAATTTAACCCCCATGCGAGACCCATTAAACTCCCCAGTTTCCCTGGTAATAGGGGTCGTCAATGGCAATAGATAATTCATGTGATAAGATAACTTTCCCCCTACTTGTTAAATGGATCCCATCGTTGGAGATACAACCTGGTTTATGTAGAAGTTGGTTCCAAACCAGAACAAACCGGCAACCCCAACTATTACACATACGGGCGATTTCACTGTTACAACGAACAATTGAGTCAAGATTGGCTGGCTGGCGTCGACCAGCTTGTGGGAGAATACCCAGACACATAATTTTTGCACCAGGTCGAACATGTTTGATTTTATCCACAGCCTGTGAAATGCTGAAAGCAATAGATTGTGGTGAGTCAGACGAAACACTATTAGTTCCCACGCACAATATAACATTAGGACAATCAGTGGTACTTTTCAAAGCTTCCGAAACTTGATCCACTAGCTGTTCCGCACGGAGACCCGGCCATGTCCAAGTGATAGCATTACGCCCGGACCCCTGAAGTCGCAATGAACGCACGTGTGAGTCTCCAATAATCACGGTTTGGTGGCGCCTTAAATGGTCCCCTGGAGCACAAGAAGCAAGTGATTCATTGTCAACACTCTTAGCGTGCTGTGGCTGTGAAGATGAGGGAATATTAGTCGGGTTAAAAAAGTCTAATTCGGCGATTTTTTCTCGAAAGTCACAAGATTTTGGCCATCCGTCTCCCCCAGTCACTGCTGGCCCAACCGTACAGTTCTCACGCAATGGGCAAAGACGAGCAGAAAGATCCTTTACCGGATCCCGGTTCAAACCACTTCTTGATTTAGAGTGAACACCACGTTTTCGAAGTGTAACCCACTTAAAGCGGTCATGATTCACTAAGACGTCCGTACTAGAAATATCTTTGAAGGGTGGGAACTGGAAAAAATTCTGGGATGTGCTATTACCAATCCTGTTGCTTTTTTCAAGTGTATCATCACCATCAGAGTCCAAAACCACTCCCTTAGGTTTCGTAGACTTTAACACAACTCCACAGGGATCAGCAACCAAATGGCCCCCATTGGACTCATTGCTTAAATCATCAATGTGTGAGGAGACAACTTGTACAGTGCCTTGGCCTGAATTTGAAACAACGGTACTGACAACAAATTGTTTTGCCAAACTAGATATTTTTGTATGTGAGTCTTCACGGTCATCAACACTATCAATGGAAGGTGGTTTCAGCATCTCGAGCAGTTTGTTAAACTGGCTTGCAAATTCAAGCCTCTGGATTTGGAGAAGGTTCTCGAGTTTTAATTGAAGGTTTAGAAAATCCGTAGACAATATCTCCTTAAAAGACTCCAAGTAAGACGAAAAATGCATAGCTAAATCTATGCTTGATAAACCAGACGACAATTCCTCAGGCTCAATTTGATTCCTTCTGTCAGAGATTCTCTCAAGATTGGCCAAATCAATGTTCAGTTCGTTTTTTCTTATCATCGAAGGGTGCGAAGACTCATTCTGTGAGTGTTGGATATCAATTAGTAAACTTGTGATCTTATCAAGTTTGTGATTTATCTCATTTGCTTCAAGGTCCCTTTCTAAGTCTCTAAGGTTAAGACCATTTTTCACATGGTTTAGTTCACGATGTACTTCTCTAATTGACTGTTCACCTTCAGCAGTGAGATCTTTTACAGGTCTCCGTAGTTGTTTATCGTGCACAGAGATAGACCGCTCCACTGGTGGCGATCCAAAGGGAGACAAAAGTAACGAATTAGAAGAATCATGCTCGCTTGGTGATCCATGGTCTGGGTGGATTATATCAATGCGTCCATTTTTGCTTGTGTCAGTTACAGTTTGTTTCAGCTTGAGTTTGGAAGTCAGGTGCGTTTTGTTACGTTTTAAACAGGACGGGAAGCCAATGGGCTGGAGATGAGTTAAATACGTTTTGGTACGTTTGCTTCTCCGAATGGGTGCTATTCCTCCTGAATGTTGAGCAATTTTATGATGAACAATTTTCTTTAACAACTGTCTGCCCGACCGGGTCTTACAAATTGGGGTGCTGGTATCCGTCATTTCCAGAAACCTCCAGGAAAACAAAATTGCACAAAGTTCAAAAAAATATAAATAGCAAATTATAGGAAAAAGAGCAGTGAACTCAAGGCACCAACCCGACCCAGAACCAAACCAATGAATAACTTGGAAAAAAAAAATTCTTTTTTTTTTGTCCAGTGGCTAGTCTTGAACCACCCAACTTATCAGCACAAAAAGTCAACAACAAAGATGGCTGCCTCCATTGGACGAATTGGCAAAAAAGTTCAGATGCCGATTCCTCAATCAAAGAAACGCTTAGTAGATTCAAACCACTCCCAGTTTGTTCTTGGGATATTCATAAGGAATAAAAACTCACTCAGTGTGTCCACAATACTCCACAGCTACGTAATTTTGCCCCAAGTCTTTTGCACTTGTCATCCTAGTGAGGCACCTGAATGAATGAAGACTGAAGACTCCAGAAGTAAAGTAAATGCGTGGCAGTACCCTGGCTGTAATTCTCGCTTTGTATTCTACTACTCGTCACGAGGTCGTATGGGAAAAAAGCTGTGGATTTTGCTTCCTGCCACCTTGATTTAATATAGCCAAAATCTTATTTTACAAACCAATGCTTCCTGGCATGTGTGAGAAGCGGCATGGAGCCTGGAGGCGCGCATTTCCTACCAGTCTGCCTCGCGTGGAGAAACAAAACTTGATCCTTCCTTGCTTCAAGTGTAATGCGGGACACTTAACTGGGAAGTAGCCCGAATTTGTAAAGGTAAGCGTATACCCGTTAGCAACGAACATTATAAGAGTAAAAGTTGGGGAGAGTACACGGAATTTTGAGTTCGTTACCATAGTTTAATTCGGGATTTTGAGCATTCCAATAATAATTGTAAGTAAATGGAGTCAGGCTAGTTGAGAAAATTGAGTATGTCAAGGATAAGACAAGAGTGGTTTTACCCACATATACCCAATGCTCCTTGGCTTCGGCCGACTCTTGCCAAACAAGCACACTGTTCTTGCTTTCACACGTGGCAAAAGAATGAACATGTTCTTTACGGACACGCTATTTATACGTGCTCGGGTTCCTGCTTAATTCGGTGCTCTACATTTTCTTTGATAGGTTTCTAGAGTGAGGTCCTTTTGAACAAAAGGTAACTGCTCGTACCTGTCCCATTAATTATTTTCACTTCGGCTTGGATGTTATATGTATCATGGTCATCATAAAAGCTTCTTCCCACCTTTAGTTGTTTTTTTTTTGTCTGCTTATGTCAGCTGTTATTAACCAGGCATCCTGGGTTGCGTTGAGCTTTCGTTCTCCGCAAAGCTATCGTTATCATAATGACACTCTGCCATAACTTTACTTAATGGCCCAAGGGTTCTTGCGTTTAATGTCTCATGTTATTTTATTCTTTACCCAACAGTTTCAAGGTTCTTAATCCGCCTTCCTTTTACCCATTCTGTTCAACGCAAGAGCCGTAATACAGATGTGCTAGAATAAACCTAAGCTGTAATAGAAATCTACTAGCGTAAACCTTGGGTATAATACAGCTCTACTAGAATAAACCTAAAGCGTGTTAATATTCATATATTTACCCATACATGTTCATTATAGTTTTCAAGGTTACACAAAGTTGTTTAAATGCCATTGCTTGCTAATGAACATGTTCTTGGACTAACAGCATCCCAAGTAATGTTGTTCACACATATTAAGAAAAAAAATGAACATTGTGTTTTGCCGCCCCCGCCCAGAAAGGGGGCTCGTTTCAGTTACTTCTGCAAAGATTTATTAGTTAAAAAAGTGGCGTAATCTTTATCATACACAAAATAATAACAAAAATTGGTTTAATGAGCGACCATTATTATTTTTGAGGAACATTTACGTTACAAATTACGCCACATTTCTAACTAATAAAATATGTGCCGGTGCATATATTTATTAGTTAGAAATGTACACCCAAGTAATGTTGCACCCCAAGTACACCCCAAGTAATGTTGTTCAAACATATTAGAAAAAAATGAACTTTGTGTTTTGCCACCCCCTCTCGATTCATTGGCTCCTGCACATATTTATTAGTTAAAAATGTGGCGTAATTTTTAACATACTAAAATCACAAAAATAATACAAGTCGTTAGTTTAACACTTTTGTCTGTTTAAACACTACTGCTAGTGAACTAACAAGTGCTTGGACTAAAAGCTCCCCAAGTACGCAAGTAATATTGTTCACACGTATTAGAAACAAATCAACATTGCATTTCGCCACCCCCTCTCGTTTCATCGGCTCCTGCACATATTTATTAGTTTAGAATGTAGCTTAATTTTTAACGTACTATTATCAGACAAATAATAATGGTCGTTCGTTCAACACTTTTGTCTGTTTAAACACTACTGCTTGCGAACTAAACATGTGTTTGGACTAACAGCACCCCAAGTAATATTGTTCACATGTATTATAAAAAAAATAACATTGTGTTTTGCCATCCCCTCTTATTTCATCGGCACCTGCACATATTTATTAGTTTAAAATGTGACATAATTTTTAACGTACTTTCATCACAAAGTAATAAAGTCCGTTAGTTCAACACTTTTGTCTGTTTAAACACTACTGCTTGCGAGCTAACATGTGCTTGGACTAACAGCACCCCCCAAGTAATGTTGTTCACATGAAGTATTATGAAAAAATTAACATTGCATTTTGCCATTCCCTCTTATTTCATTGGTTCCTGCACACGTTTATTAGTTCAAAATGTGGCATAATTTTAACGTACTATTATCACAAAAATAATAATAAGGGTCGTTCGTTCAACACTTTTGTTTATTAGTTCAAAATGTGGCATAATTTTTAACGTACTTTTCCTACGAAAATAATAACAGTCGTTCTTTTGACACTGGCCGCATTGTGACACTACTCAGAACAAGTGGTGGAACATTAGGTGGAATTATCTTGAAACCTCCTTCTTCATGCCACTCCTGGTAAATGCCAATAACTCGACTGTGAAACCTTGTATCCAAGAATAATGCAGTCAGAGTTAATATTATATGCACAGAAAAAATATTGTTTTGCTGATTTGTTTAAGCTTGAACGTATGAGGTCGAAGGTTTAAGGCCCATTGCCATCAGAAATCTGTCTTTGTCGTGTATTGAGGGGAACCTTGTGATGACGGTCATCTCTAAAACAGCTAGGAATACACTCAGCTTCCAATGTATAATGAATCGAAGGAATGTAACGGTATTTAGGTGCGCACGAATTGAACATGCACACAAGATGGCTGTTGCTACTAAATCATAGATCGGTAGAAGTTAGGCACACGATAGGCATACATCTGGGAAGAGCACCACTTGAGTGGAGCGAACAAGACAGCATGTATGCCTAATGTGTGTCTAGACCCTGTAGCCAGATGTAGCTGTACGAAAAGTTAAGTAAAACCGACTTTACTTTAACGTTCTCAAAACATCAATCGTACTAAGTTGTATTTTTTCTTGATATATATACTACAGTAATCACAAGTACTTTCAAAGTCGATTTTTTACTTATGCATGTCTCATAATCGACACTGATAGTGAACTCCGAATAAACCCAATGTCATAGTTTTTGTCTTTGTTGCTATGGCAATGTTACTCAGTACCACAGTGATGTATTACGAAGTTCCAATGTTCAGTAAAAGTTGAAAATTTCCGTAGCACCCATAGCCTTGGTGCCATAGGTGCATTTACCAAGTTTGATCCTGATCTGAGAAGTGGTTTGAAAGAAATTGTCTGGCAGACAGACAGGCGTTTCAAAGTCTAGTAGACCTCCGGTAATAAATGAAATAGCTTCATGAGCAAACTGACATCAAAGCCTAACGATTCCTTCCAGGAGTTCTTTCAGTTTCAATTTCACTTTCAAGTAATTTGAAAATCTGAGCTTTATGACAATCTGGGATTGTGGTGCACAAGCAAGACCAAATAAACCTCAGCCTCAGTTGCTAGCTCACTGGCTCCAGATACGAATTGGCTTTGAGCAATTCCAAGATGGCTCTTTCGGATAGGCAGGCGAGCTCTGCTTGTCCAGCTCTTCCTCACTCTACTATGGCTGGTTACCAATCTGGGCATTTGGTTTTAGGGCTCCCTGACCTGGTCCACCCAAGTTGACTTCCTTCATGGTGTGATCATAAAACAAGTTTCCAAAGAACGGATTGATAGAGTGTCGCAAGGGTCGTGAATGTTCAAATTTGTTCCTTCTATTTTGCCATATTATAGTGGATTTGTCCTACATAGTACATCTACACGTCAGTCTGCTTGAGGGCAAAAAGGGCCTGCAATGAAGGGCCCCACTACTCTGGGGCTTCATTACAGTGTGGGTGTGCTGCATGTCATGTGACCCCTGGAAGTGTGGCTCGTGGGTTAGTGCTTCGCTTTGTATCTCATGCGGCCATGGCTAATGCTGAGATCTGGGCCCCAAAGGGTCTCTCCGCTGTGGGCCTGCAGCCAAAAGGTATTTTGTGTGATGGTTGTGCTTCATTGGCCAAAACGGGTCCTCCATTTCCCTCTGGTTGATCCAGCTTGGATCAAGTTGGTAGGGGACAGGAATAACCTGAACCAATGGGAAGCACTGCCAGACAAGGTTATTGTAAGGGGGGAGGGGGGGGGGGATTTCTGCTGTAACGTTCTTCTTGGAAGCCTTAATTAACTCACAGTTCAGGCATTTTCCAGCAGTCACAGTTCCTAGAAGAGGCACTAAGGATACAGCTACAATTACTGAAAATGTTTTATGCAATAATCTTAACAACTCTTATTTTGCATATGATCTTTCTGAGCCGGTTTCGGATATCTCGCTTCTATCTATACCTCGTTTTTCAGTCATAAAATTAATGCTCCGCATTTTGCTGAATATTGTAGCAGAAACATTAATCCCATTTCCCTTAATTACTTTTGTCAAACAATTACTAAGCAAAAGCTTCTTCTAGACCACGTGTACGATACAAACAAACTTTATAATCAGTTCATCAGTAATTTCAAAGGACTTTATGATGAGCACTTTCCTATGAGAACTATTAAACGAAAAATTAAAATGTCAACCTTTGGATCACTCTGAAATGCTTGCGAAACTAAATCTTCCTTATATGGTAACTTCCTTAAACTGTCTTGGAAGAAACTTTACTTAGTAATTGTTTGACAAAAGTAGTTAAGGAAAATGGGATTAATGTTTCTGCTACAATGTTCAGTAAAATGCAGAGCATTAATTTTATGACTGAAAAACGAGGTATGGATAGATGCGAGATATCCGAAACCGGCTCAGAAAGAGCAGATGCAAAATAAGAGCTGTATTGACCACTGTTTCATAAGAACTAAAGTACTAAACTGTGTTGGTTTTTGTGTAGAAAAAAAGTTACCAGATCACTATTATAATGCACTGAAAATTGATTTGCCAAAAGATATTAAAGAAGAGAATGAAGTAGGAAAAATTTTTATTTTAAATCATAAAAAGATTGTTAAAGAAATGTAAAACATCGATTGGCTTTGTTTAGATAAGTTTTGTAATGATCCAAACGAAATATATGTACTACAATGTTATCAAAAGTAAAATAAATAAAATTTACATGGAGAATACTACCGAAGAAAAAAATACCAAAAAGGAGTCCACAGCAAAAAAGCTTTGATGTGTTTTCCCGCACTGCTCTGTAATATTTACATTAGTGAGCTGTTGAGAAGCTACAAGCAATTGATGCAGGATACCTCATTACTGACAACAATATCAGTCCCTCTGTTATGCTGATGATCTGGCCCTCCTGTAACATTCTGCTAAAGGCCTTCATCTCCTAAACTGTAGTGGTGAGGTTGGTTTTGCCCTTGTTCTTAGGTTTAACCCAACCTAGTACGTTACTACGTTCCCAGTTAACTGCCATCTTCTGCATGACTTCGAACCCCCTAGAATTACTTTCTTAGGAGAGAAGAATTTTCTGCAAGTTGAGAAATTGAAGTACCTTGGATTGGAACTGTCATTGTCCCCCTCCTTGAAAGACGCCACCGATGTCCTTAACCAGAGAAGGAATCTCTGCATAAGGTAAAACACCATTCACAGATGGTTTCTAGGATGCAGCAGGGAAGTCGCGGCCACAGTATATACTGCGTAAACAGCGAGAAAGAAGAGATATGACCAGCAGGTTTGATAACGCCCCGCTTCTCACTTTTCTTTCCACTTTAACATTTTTTTGCCATTATTTTCTTTTCATCTCACTCAGTTTTATCTCACAAAGCAAGAACCTGGATAGCCGAACCATACTCAGAGAGAAAAATAATATGGAAGTGATGTGCATCAGAAGCAAGTAGAATAGCATACATCACCAGTTCCAAAAGTATTCGTCAAATTCATATATACATTCATCAGTAATGCACAAAGCCAATCTACATTTGAAGTTTACTAAGGAAGGGACGTCTACCACAAACCTGTGGAAAACTATTCCAAAGTGTAACATTCCGAAATACGAACAAATTTCTTGCCGTCTCGTAAAGAGGATTAGCAATTCTAAGTTTAAAGGACGTATCTGTGGTATTTTTACCACTGTCATTCAATACAAAGAAGGAATTATGGAGTTTGTGCAGGAACCCATGCAAGCCCTTGAAAATGTAATAATTTAAAGGTACATGCATCCCTGTTGGCTTTCTTGTATGACTCAGTTTTGCAACATATAGTTCAAAAGTATGAAAATGTTGCCAACACTCTACAGAGTCCTTTTCTTGTCTTTCATGGGAGATGATTTTGCGACATTAACTGTAACCTGTGTAAATGTTGCAAATGCTATTCTCAACGGGTCGCACGACATACCGGAAGAATTTATGTGCCTTTAATTTAATTTAATTATAACTTTGAATTCCCGGTTTTCTAAGAAGGAATGCGGCAAACTTACAGAAAACAGATATTTAGTGTAAAAAAAAAAAAAAACACCAAAAAAAAAGTTAAAATAGAGCGTAAACAACAAGGGTATTATAATATATGTATAATGTCGATAAACCCACCTCTCTAACTACGCCATTTCAAATATCGTTCTTCTTTGCTTTCACGTGTGAAGAAGTTATCTCATATTTCAAATTTCGAGCTTACTTTCTTGTTCTTTTCTGTTCTTTGATTGCAGCCGGTATATATCCGCAAAAGGCCAACTGGGGTTGAAGCTGCGTTCCTCACTCGCTAATGACCGAACAACGCAGTTGCAATTCCAATTGGCCTTAAACCACAGGTATGGCGACCGAAGAAAAGGGAGTATGTGTTTGAGTTCCTGGGCTGATGGCCATGTTGCTCGGGCCTCAGAATTTCAGCGTCAATCCAATCCAAGATGGCGACGTCCACGGTCAAACATCGTGGTGGTTTTAAGACTAACTTTGCAGCTTGTTCCAATCTAGGTTTTAATCTGTGATTTCTTCGACAAGTTTTAGTTTGTGCTTCTGGTAAAGTAATATATAGCGAAACTGTTATAACCCGAATAAGCAACTTGGAGATTGCAACATGTCTGAACCTGCTGTTAAAATGTAAGCATGATGCTCTCTGGTGGTGTATCGGTCGAGGATTAAAGTCGGATTATTAGTTCGAATAACGTAGTGAGTTATTAAATCAGGGTTAGATAATAATCCCAGTAGAACAAGGTTCAGTTCATAAATGTACCCTACCTTATTATTCATATGGTTGTCATATCCGAAATGTGGTGGAAAGATGTAATTGTAATTTTGACGTGCTGGAATTAGCTGTTGCCAGTCATTCAGGTGTGCATTGTTTATCTACGGTACTACTCCAGAAGTAAGCCTACTTTGTATCTTTTTTAGGATATTTTAGGACAAATTCAAAGACAAGGAGTTTTTTTTTTGTTAAGTTCAGGTATTTAAGTTGTTCTAAAGCTGGTTTCATTTTCAAAGAGGAGACAGATTTCACATTTTTTATTTTATTGTAGTGTTAACGCCATCTAGTGCCATACTATGCAACACTTAAAGGGATTGTGAAGAAGGTGAGGGATAAGACGAGTAGGTAAAATGTATGGTGAAAAAGGTGGTGATGTGGGGGTACAGTAGGTACGAGGTCACAAGGATTTTGTGGAAGGGGTGGCTGTAGGTTTGCCGCTTGGGTTTTGGTGTTTGAGGGGGCTGAATGGCGACAACTGAATCGGTATCTGGATGAGTTGAGCAGGTAGCCTAAACACTTGGGTCAAACCGAATCACGGATGGCAAGATGATGAAGGGGGTATAGTTTTGAAGTAAAGTGAAGGAGGTGGTGGCGAAGGTGAGATTTGATAGGAGGGCCAGAGGGCTCCCTGAGGATTCGATGGTGTGTGGGGTGTATGATTATATGACTCGATGTGCCACGAAGAGGATGGGGAAGATAAGGAGCTTGGCTGGAAAATGTAAACGTGAGGGAGAGCGGGGCTGGGGATGGGAGGAATTGGATGAGAGGCATTAAGGACATAGAGGGGGATTCGTGGAGGGGTGCAACACGCGATTGGTGTTCTGCTGTGGGAAGGTGTTGGATACCATTATTCTGGTTTCGAAGGTGGATAAGATAATGTGACGTGCGGGGTTTAGGAAGGGGGTGGGGAGGAGACCTTGGAGTATTTCTTGGTGGCATGTTCGGGGTTGGGAGTTTTGCAGGAGGAGGGAGAGGTTGGGAGGAGGCCATTTGGTGACTCGTGGGATGGAGAGGAGGGTAGTGGGAAAGAATATTCTGCTGGAGTGGTGGAGTAGAAGGGAAATGATTGATTTAGTCGGGAGGGGAGTGTAGCGGTCTTCTTGGGTATGTGGCTTGGAGTCGCTCCCTGCTTTAAAGGATGTGCAGTGTGTGCATGTTGATAATCTAAATTCGAAAGCAAATAAAACAACAATTTTAACTTGGCTGGTGTAGAGGTTTGCTCTTTCTACGTTTTGTTAACATATGAATAGGCAGGTAACCATAACATGTTATATCCTGTTTCAGTTTGGTTAGCGGCGATGTGGAAGGGAAATTTTCCCAGCTTTTTCAGCGGGTTGCGACTGTGAATGCAAAGAGTGGCCCTTTTGAGGTGAGTAAAAAAAAAGTTACATGTTTGTGCTTAGGAAATTTGCCTTTGGTCTGTAGTAGGCAAAAATTGGCACCATCCACTGGCTTTGAAAACGTCACATGGTCTACTGTGAAAATTCATTTTTAAATTTGAAAAATCACCTTATATCACGCTTATTTTCACAATCACACGAAATAACAAAATTTCAGCAAATTTTCAATAGTCAGCAGTCCTGGAGGTGTAATGGCTCAGGCGACTATCATCTTCAGGCTCCACAACAACACAGTTCACTACTAAATAAGAACCGTTCGTCGAACAGACGAACGGTCGTTACGAAATAGGGAACTGTGTTGTTGTGGAGCCTGAGGATGATAGTTGCTGAGCCATTAAACCTCCAGGACTGCTGACTATTGAAAATTTGCTGAAATTTTGTTATTTCGTGTGATTGTGAAAATAAGCGTGATATACGGTGATTTTTCAACATCCACTGGCAAGCTGGCAATTAAAAATTGAGCACCATTGGCCATTTTAATTGCTGGAATTTCCTTGATGCATACAAGTGAATTCAGAAGATTCTCTGCCCCTCCCCTGTCCAATTGCCATTATGTTTGGATATTCGTTGTTTTAGCGGATAGCCTCCCCAACTCTACGATTGTACCCATTGCTCCATGCCCCTTCGTCGTAATGCTTTCAGTTTGGTTGACCTTGAAATGACAATTTCAGGGTCATTTACTTTGTCATGAGATGTTTCCCGAGCCATGATTTATACTCAAGGACGGAGTTTTTACACGATTCCACGATCGTGGAAAATTATCGTCTTTCCAAAAACGGTCAATAACACATTCTGTCTCAGAGTAAAAGGTTGGTTACAAGGTCTAGTTTCCATTTTGTACCATGGAATTTCGTGGAATTAGAGGTTTGCCGTGGAAAATGTCACGTTTCGTGAAATTCCGCTTAATTTTAGGTATATTTGGGTTTTTCAGCAGTAATTAATAAAAAAAAATTGAGCTTAACGAAATTGTTTTTAAACGCCTGTTCGAATGCACGTGAAAGGAACGTTGACAGGAGCCTTCTGGTGGTTTCGTTTTCATGCGCATGTGTTGTGACGTCACTGTCGGCTTCTAGCTGCTTCGCTGCTACACCCACTTGTGGAATTAGCCAATTTTATCGTGTAATTTTACATTTTGCCCATCGCGGATCCCGTCGTGGAAAATGAAAATTTTTATCGCGTAAAAATTCCGTCTTTGTTTATACTATAAATATTTATGTGATTCTGCTAACCGTTTCGGGGCAAGGGATTAACCATACTTTTACCTCACCCTACATTGCAATTCTGTAGACTAAATTTTTCATGTGTAGCGACTAAAAATATTTGTTTGCTGGCTGATTGCAATTTAATGAAATTCCTGCTCCTATACTACTCCTTTAATGTTGGGTTAAAAGGCTGTATTAAAAAAGAACATCATTAGTCACGTCAGTCTGCATTTGAGCTGTCCAATTTACTTTAATAAAGTTTCATTCATTTTTTTTTTGTCTGCTTAGATGTTACTGTGTGTGGGTAATTTTTTTGGCGAAGATAATTCTCAGTGGCAGCAATACCTCAATGGTACCCAGAAAGGTAAAGTAATAAAATCGAAGTGCAAAAGTTTGTTGACCGAGTTGGTGTGTAACATGGATTGTTTGGGGGGATAGTCCGTTCATTTTACAGCCTGTGGGATATCCAAATGAATATACAGCAGTAGAACCAGGAAGAAACTGGGGAGGCAATGACCCAGCTTGGTCATTCAGGATCGTTGTAAGCACCTCCAGAGGGGTTTGGGGCTTCAAGCTGTGTACTTTATTTTTGACCAAGTTAATGTCTTTTTGGTGGCTAAAGAGCAAGATTTTCAGAACATTTTACTATTTTTTTTTAAACTTTCATCATGCATTTTGTACACTTTCAAACATGAAACACCGGCAGCCGGCGATAAAACGACGTGATGAAAATAATTACACTAATACCACCAATCGGAAAAACGAAAAGTTTACCTAAATCAGTCTACTTAAATTTTCGAAGAACACCGGTCTTCTTCTTCTTACATGTTGTCAAGCAAAGCAGACGACACAGTAAAGTTAAAATTCCGCTACGCGCGTCGTAACCACCGATCTCTAGGCATCGTTTTGGACTGGCTGGATGTGAGGAAGCTCCCAGCGCTCATCCAATCTGGCGGTCAGTTCGGGCAAAACTATGCTTTCAATCTGATCAGTGCCTAGAGGTCAGTGGTTGCGACGCACGTGGTGGAAGTTTAAATTCTCTGTGTCGTCTGCTTCGCTTGACAACATGTAACATCCGTTGTTTTTTCAGAGTGTTTTTTGATTTGCTTCTGACAAAGAAGACAGGTGTTCCTCGAAAATTTAAGTAGACCGATTTAGGTGAACTTTTCGCTTTTCAGACTGGTGGTGTTAGTGTAATTATTTTCATCATAATGACCCTTTCAAAATCAAGACACTCGCAGTATCTAGCCAATTTTCGATAGACACCTTTCTATCTTCTTCTATACTGTGAGTATCTTGATTTTGAAATTGTGCGAAATGGATGATGACAGACAGATAGTCTTCTTCAGGCAAGAGTCATGAGATTGGAAAGTCTCATGACTCTTGCCAGAAGAAGCTATCAGTAGAGATAGTCGAAAATTTGCAAGTTTGAATAGTGGAACTTGGACGATTTTTGGTTTTGCGTAAGTGACTGTCTTTAATATGAACTTCAACCAAAGTAAAATTGCCGAATTAACAGTATTTTCTATTATAATTATTCTACTCGCACACCCCTAACAGATGCTAAAAAAAAAAGGAACACATCACGCATAATAATAAGACTAAAATTGCTGCACTGAAACCGAATTGTAGTGCCAGTCCTCATTTTCGCCGGTGTAATTTAGCAGAACAAAGTCTGTCACTGGCAGCTTGCCACAGTAACAGTATTTATTAGCTTTCATTTTTAACAACTTGTCTTTTCATTTTCTCAGTTGCCTGTGAATTACTCTTGGAGTCCCGGAAACATCCTGGTCCTGGGATTTTAGTTTATATGCGAGTATAGGAACCCTGATGCTGATTATTCCTCCAAGTCTTTCGGGGAGATAGCTACACGGATAAATCTGTCACTAACAAGCTGTAATTTCAAGGATAGCCTACAGAATTTCAGTGTGAAGGATCTTGCTTCGGTGATGCAGTAAATTGTGTTATAAGTTTTAGGAAGAGTTCTTTCTTAGTAAGGCTGTTCTAAGCGACTTTTGGGAGACATGTATGCTGATCCCAGTACGGATCGACAGAATCTACATCTATCAAATGTGGCTCAGATCCGGTTAATTTACAAGTGAATTAAAGATGGAAAGCAAAAGACTCAACAAGAGTTAAATAAATACAGATGCAAACCTATTTACGTTGCCTTTTGCACTTGCATGTCAGACTGCCAGAACGGGTCCTACCGCTGAGCCATACTGTTATGTATATAAATGGTCGTGTCAGTATGGCTCAGCAGTAGGACCTTTGGTTTCAAAAGTCGTCGGTTCAATTCCACCCTCAAACAGTCTGACATGTAAGTCCAAAAGGCGAAGTAAATAGGTTTGCATCTGAATTTATTTCTGATATGAAGGTGTGTTTGGAGAATCTTTCCTTGCATTTATTAGTCACACATTTGCAGATAAAGATAGGGCCTTGTTAAGATGTAATGGTCAGGGAGTCTACGTTTCTATGATTCTAGGTCTGAGGTATTTTGTGGAAAAATGAAATTCTCACAGATTTCTTTTGACTTTTGCTAAATATGCAGCTTTTTGTAGAAAAATTCAGAGATAAAATACTTAGGTGTGTGACCCGCTCTCTATTTGACCCACGACATGGATGACCTAAAAAGTAATAGAAACACATAATCAGCACGTTTAAGGGCAGAATTGCATCATTTGTTGCAGAAAATTGGAAAATTATGCTGTAGAAAAATTCGTAGAAAACGAGTATCATGTCCTCGAAATTTTTATTGTGTCACAGCAGAATCCTAGATTCTGTGAGATAATGTTGTTAACTAATGTACTGTTTTTCTTATTTGTAGTGCCAATACCAACATACATCCTTGGGCCTGGATCTCCTGAACACAAAGATCTGTATAAAGATGCTGATGCAGGCGAATTATGTAACAATGTCATGTCTTTAGGTAGGCCTTCATTGTACAGTATTACTACAGTTGAATCCAAAGGAATATTACGAACTCCGTAAAAGGATTTATTTTAAAGCAGTCTGTGTAGTTTTTTTTCCACTGTTGAGTGTAAAAAATATAGAAAAAACTTTCTGTAATAAAATACTTAAATACAATACTTAAATACAAAAACTAAAAAAAAAACCACTGAATACTAGATGACAAATACAGGTAACTTATTAGCAAAATGTTTTAAGGCTTATGGCATACTCTTTTCAGCTTTGAGTTGAGCTGGGTACATGTCGAAGAAACGTGGTCAGTTAACCAAAACCAAAACCATAAACCAAAACCATAAATGCTGAACTTAATAAAATTTCTGATTGGTTTAATTTGAATAGATTGTCTCTCAACATCGAAAAGTCGAACTTTATGATTTTTAGAATCCGACAAAAATCTTGCAACCACATGCCTAATTTAGTAATAAATAAATGCAAATTAAAGGAGGTCTCAAACATTACCTTTTTAGGCCTAAAACTTGACCCACATCTTAATTGGAATCCCCACATCAACTTCATGTCCAACAAAATTTCTAAAGCTGTTGGCATCTTACATAAACTAAGAGACGAGCTACCTACTAAATGTCTTACCCAACTGTATCATGCAATTATTCAACCGTATCTAAATTATTGTACACTTGTTTGGATGAACACGTCAAAAACGAATAAATTACGACCTTTATTACTTCAAAAGAAAGCTGTCCGAATCATTTTGCATCGACCTTCAAAAGACCATAGTCTCCCACTTTTCTTTAAACTGAACATTCTTCCTATTCATGATCTTATCACTTACCGAAGTGGTGTCTATATTTATAAAAACAGACACAATCTTGTAAAGTTCAATTTTAATGTTCATAGCTATGCTACTAGAAACATGCTAAAATGTCACCAGACCTTTAGTAGAACTACTAGCAGCAAGATGTCTTTGGTTGGTCAAGTATCCACCATCTGGAATGCCATTCCTCCTGACATAATCCAGAGCTCAAGTGCCCATAGTTTTAAAAAAAATTATTTTAAACACTGCCTTACCAATGCCACATTACTAACCTGAAAATTGAATTCCATTTTTATCCATTTACTTATATAATTATAACGTTTTATTCTGCATTTAGATTCTTTTTTTTTTTACATTGTTTAACGTCATTTTTTCTAGGTGTTTTCTGTTTTTTTTACAGTGCTTTGCATAGTTTTATTTTTTTTCCTATTTTTTCCATTTTCCGAATAATTTATTGTGTAATTTTCTTTAATTTTTTAACATTCGCCTATGTGTGATTGCACTATTGTGCAATTAACTATTATGTATGTATTTTTTTTATTATTATTATTTCATTGTAGTCATTTATTCAATTTATTTTTGTACTGGGCTCGTAAAAGACCTTGGTCTTCAACCCACTATCAATGTATTTTGTTTTAATTATGTTTTAAATAAAGCCCGTCTTCTTCTTCTTCTTCTTCTTCTAAATAAAATAAAATGCGTGGTTGCCTGGTGCTTCAATTTGCAACCTCGCCCGTGAACAAAATAATTTTTTTTGTGTGGCCTTATTTGTAGTTCGTCGAAAGTGTGCGATTGCAACGTTTTGTTGTGATCGGTTTTGAAATTGTGTGTCAGCATCAGCAATGATAAAAATGACTTACACATTTTGAAGTAAACAACCTCGTGCTGTCTTGTTTTCTAGTAAAACCTACCAAAAGCACAAAAATGTTGGTAGTCAGGAAAGGATTAAAGATGTTGAAAGACAACACAATTTGTTAAAAATAAAAAATGCATGAATATATTCAAAAGTTTTGTTGGCAAATCAAAATGCTTGAATTTTATATTGCCAATGGTCTCTTATAAAAAGAAAAGCCCTTCACTCCACGTAGACCTTACAAGCTTCAAGAATATCGTGCAGTGACAAAAAAACGTTTGACTACGGTTAGTAACAGAGTGGCCTATTCTATGTTAGTGTTTGATTTTTATTTATTTTTGGAAGAAGCTCCTTGACTTCTCTACTTGGCCTTTAAAACAATGATTTGTTTGCGCAGACCCCATTACATTGGCTTTTGGCTCAAGTACGTGATAAACTTCTGGAAAAGTCTCAATTTTCGTATGATTGTATCTGTACGAGCGCTGCCTCTATATGATTTGTAAATTCTCTTCTATGTTGTTCTCATAGTGCAGTAGACGACGTACGGTGTTACTGTAGACGGCAGACGCATTTGCATGACTGAGGGTCTCGGACCCCCAAGCATTGTATTCTTGTGTCAATCTAACAACTGCATAGTCTTTCAATAAAGGAAATCTCTTTTTTCTGTTATTTAGGTGCTAAAGGCGTGTTCACCGGTAGTTCCGGTCTAAAAGTTGCCTACCTAAGTGGCCAAGAATGCACTAATAGAAGATTAGCTAGTTTTGGCTGCCATTTTACGGGTGAAGATGTAGAGGCGCTCGTCACACCTCTCATCAATGATTCCAGTTTTAAAGGCGTAGATATTCTGATGACACCGCAATGGCCAAGAGGCATTGACAAGTATGCCCTGCCGCCGGTAAGTAGTTAAAAACTGAAATAGATTTGCTTCCCGTGAAGTAAAGGTGTACTTCACGGGAAGCAAATGGGACTGTAAAGAAGCTGAGGTGGTGTGGAATGGAGTATCGGTAGCACTTTCAAAATCGTGTGGATACTACCCCTGGGAAAGTTGGGGGATTATTATTATTTTTTTTGTTGGAGAAATCGGGGATAGTCAGGGTTTTAAGTGAATAGAAGTTATCGAAGAATAGTTATTTAAGACAAGGCTGTACTCTTGTGTTCTAAGTCACAAAATACAACAACCACTAGTTTTTATTGGTGAAGCCTAGAAGTAGTTTATAGCATTTCTTACCATCATAGTTGACAGCTGCCAACAGTTTTTTTGCCATTCACCTTGAGCCATTACCTCTAAAGTACGTGTCATCTAAAATAAAATGTGTTCGATTTCGAAAATGTTATGAAAGTTCAAAACAACAATTAAAAAAAATTAGGAAAATTATTTTTCTATTGCATGAAAGTGAAAAAGTTAGCTGAATAGTAGGTTGCATGAAATGCATCTTGTTTTTATTTGATTGCTTTGGATCTACTGTATTGTAGAATTATTTACATGAAAAAACAAATAAATATTCAGAACAGCTGGACAGAGAACACTTTAACTAGTAGGACAGTCTTTAGGTTGTTCGAGACAATTATCACTGTCCTGGGCAACCTCCATTATTCCATAGGGCCTAACAAAAAAAATTCTGTTATTCACGGAACATTCTGAAATAAATAGGGTCGGTAGGTCGGGAAAAAGATTTATTTTTAAATTTGTTTTCGAACATTTTTTAATGCAGGCCTATGCTAAATCATGTTCTGCATACAAAATACACATTGTTTCATGCTTAGCTTAGCTATGCATTAGTGAAACCGTCATGCTGATAACTTTCGTTGGCAATTTTCCTCATAAGATTGCACTGCGCATCGCGATCGCGTTAGTTTTTAGAAAAAAAATTATTACGGTCGGTCGGGTTCCACGAAGCACATTATTTTTTTTGGTAGGCCTAGAGACTATTTTTACTCTGATAAGTTGTTATTAGATGATAGGGGAAAATTCAGTCTTTTGTCTGGGAAACCTGGAGTCGGGGGATTTTTGAACGCGACTTGTGTGGGAAGCCTGATATTTGGTTTCATTTTTTTGAGAATAGATCTCTAGTTTACAACTGATTTTTTATTCACGCATTACCTTTCAGGACAATATGGATTGTGCTGAAAAAGGTTCCTCGCTTGTTGCCCACCTAACTCGTGCCCTTCGCCCTCGATACCATTTCTGCGCCATCGAAGGTGTCGCCTATGAAAGGCTACCTTACAGGTAAACAACATAAATCGTTTAATAGATCTATTATTGTTGTGTACAGCATTGTAAAACAAACACTAATTCACTTTGTATGACGCCCTAAATCGTGTATAGAGACATCCATGGGCTCATGTAGTTAAGGGGTAATCAAGGGTGGCATTTAATAAAGCATAATCAATTTTCTATGTTTACTTCCGTCCAAGGAGCGTGTTTACTTCGTCACAGAAAAGTTGGCAATTACTCGACTATTCACATACGATACGTCAGCTTGATTCACAAATTTATGAGGCTGCACTGATACCGCTACTGGATCGTACCATTTGACGATATTTGTGGTATATGATTGGTATCGGCAGCATTCGCTGAAATAGTAATAACTCGGGAACCATTCGCGATTACGACATGCAGTTTGCACTCTTTTACTGAGGAATCACTGAACATAATCATAGATATCTTTTAACTTGATTACTATTTTTATAATTTTTGGACTTTTGAAGCAAACAACACGATTGATAGAAAATTGGGGATTAAATTTTGGGTATCAGTATCGGTGCAGCCTAAAAAGTTTGGTTTATTGGATTCGAAATGTAGCATAATGGCTGTGATTACCTTGAGAGTCTTTGAATGCCGGTAATCGGCTACTACAGTGGCTAAAATCGGACATTTTAGAATTTTTGTGAACACAAATTGAGAAAATATATTGAGTCTTATTGATGGTATTTGTGTTCACAAAAATTCTAAATTTGAGAGTTAATCGATTCACATTCCACAGCAATCCAGGATTTGGTGAGGAGAGATCTGGTAGAGAGGCTGCGAGCGCGTGGAGTAGCAAGAAAGACGCTTAGATGCGGGCCGTCTTTTTCTTGGAGGCTACGCACGCATGCGCTTCGTTCGAATCGGCGTCGGACAGTGCAGTGTGATGTAACTAGTAAATATTTATTTCTTCCTCACCAGAAGAAGACAGCAGGAAAAAAATTAGAACAAAATTTTTTTCAAAGCTATTGAAAAATTTGTATAGAAATTGTGTACTGGTTTTCGCTATTTTGAGAGGTGTGTAAAGTATGGCGTCTGCTGTAGATTGCTTATTACATTGTCACGCCTCCAAAATCCAACAAAATATTCAGTTAAAACTATTTCTAATGACAAAATTCTTCGTAACCACAGGACTGGTGAGCGATTGCACGTGTCTGCGTATTTGATATCGCCATTTTCCAGATATTCGTGTGAAGTTGGCATCTTTTGGGTCCAGAAGAGAGGATTCTGGAAGTTTGCGTGGATCATTCTCTCCTGGAAGGAAAATGACGTCACCTTCTCACCGACTTCTGGAAAAAGGCGATGCAAATGGTCCCAAGCGTAAATCGTGTAGGCTAAAAAGTAATTTAGTTAAATGCTTGAGGTTTTTAGTTCATTTTTCAGCCGAAAAACAACAATTTGTGGGGTTAAAAAATTGATTTTGTTACATTTTAAAATGCATGAAGCTCTTAGTTAATCTCGCAGTATGCAATTTCATAATGGTGACCTTTTAACACATTAAGGAAGGGGGGGGGGGGGGAAGGTGTTGGCTTCGTGTAGGCGTTAATACGTAATTTTCTATATTAAAGTAAACAGAAGCCCAAAGTTAATTAAACAAAAGCATAGTGCACAATGCACACGTTGATTCATTTGCTAAATTATTCTGATTCGTAGTATTTTTACAAACCGCTTATGGCAAATGTTACCTACCACAATTTACATTCACGAAATTTGTTCGCCTGCGCGCTCCTTAGTGTTGTTTGCCGGCCATTTTCAAGCTGTGTGATCGCAACGTACGGTGGCTCATTAGGCTACACAACAACTTTATTCTACACACACAAAACTTGTTTGAAACTGGAACAAGATGGCCCCACTGGCGTGAGCACATTTTCCATATATCATCCTAGGTTCTAGTATTTTTTATACAGTGTTGGAACTGGTTTTGTGAAAGTTTTTCGTGTGTGTAGAAAAAAAGAGTTGTGTATCCCAACAAGCCAACGTAGTAACAAACACGTTTATTCCTGTTTGCCCTCCAAACTCGTGCTATCGTGATGTAACACTTGTCGAGTGAGCCGTAACGAAGTGAGTATGTTGCTCTAAGGTGGTATTAAGTGGGTGAAAAGTCAATCCTTTTTGTATCAATTGAACGGCTTTAGGATATCTTCTACATAACGACCTGTGTGCAAAATTGAGAAAAGAGTGGGGAACCGTCCCCATGAGTACAGAAGGTAGAGAAAAAAGAGGTCCTATCAATACAGGAGGCAACATTAAAACTACCATTTTTAAAAGACCAAAACAGGGTCTACAAGTGTGAAGTGAAGCGGACGCCTGATGAAGACAGTCGGCAGTGTTTTTAACACCTCCAGCATGACAAGTTGTCAAAAACTCGCTAGGATATAATTTTATAGCCTTGAACTTCGAAAATTGCATAATTTGAGTTCCGTTTTTTACGGACCACTTTGGCATATAAAGCTCAAAGCTCGAAGAGTATGTAATCAGCCTAAAAAAATTATAATATTTTGCAAATATGTTATTTATGGCATCTAGTATTCAGTGCTTTTTTTAGGGTTTTCCAAATAACTTCTTAGTAGTTTGAATTAAGAGGCTTGAAAGTTGCACCATTGAAAAGCTCGTTTCGAACCGGTTAAAGTGGTAAACTCGTGCAAAATTGTGATTTTTAGTGGATTGACCAAGATTCAGATAAAAAATGTTGACCTGTGACAATGTAAGGCACCCACACATGCCTGTAACCGAGTGTTTAAATTTGTGTAGCCTAATCCACATTTTCTATCTATCAAGCTGAATTTAGCACCATTTAAATGCTCTCAAAAATTGGTTACAATGGTGTACTTGAAACTCAAAAGTCAGTTAATTTTCACTTAATCCAAAAATGCTTCCCTTTAGTTTGGGCTAAAAATCATGTCTATTTCTGCTCCATGCTCAAAACCTTAAATTTTACTTTTAAGAAAATTCACTAGCTCACCACCGGGTGGTGTCACTGCTGACTTCCCAGCAGGCAGTGCCACCCATACTCACAATCATTTGACCACTCGACTTAGTGTGGTCGAGGTGCCTGTTCTGCTAGAAGGTGATGGCTTCTAAAACCTTTGAAAATGGTCTGATCTTCATCGATCGAAACGTGCTCACTAGGGATGTGCGAGTAGAAAAATTTTAATTCGAGTCGAGCCAAGCCGAGTTTGCAACAGAAGACTCGAGTATCTAGCCGAATTCGAGTATTTGATGGAAATATTTTGTTTGTAAGTTTCCCTTTAATTTGTTAAGATAATAGGAACAAAGATGGGGCTTAGTTGACTGTATGGGTCATGGTTTTTCAGTTTTAAGGATATAACTTGAAAATGGTTTCACTTATTGACTTTTAATCTGCACCACTGGAAAGCTCTCATAAAGACGATCGATTTGGTATATTGGAATGTCAAAATCGGTCAAAAATTGACGACGTTATCACATTTACACTGGATTCGAGTTTTTCGAGTATGGACGCGAGCAGCGAGCCGAGTTCGAGCACAAGTTTCATACTCGGCTCGGCTCGAATTTTTCGAGTATCGCACAACCCTAGTGCTCACACTGCAAGACTCCCGGGAAAAACATTGTAAGTCTCTTAAGTGTACGACATGCCATTTTAAAAAACAATGTGAAAAATGTTTAGTGCATTTGGAAAATGAAGTTTGGGCCATTTTACACACATGATCAAAAAGGCTTTAGCAAAATTATCCAAATAACAATGTTTTTACCGATAACGATCCTTTCCAATACCATGTTATAGTAGCCCTAGGTATAGTCAATTACGTATGCATCGGCGGAAACTGATGCATATTCTCCAATTTTTATGCATTAACAGTATTTAACTCGTTTTCAGAAACCATCAAGTTCTGCTAGAAGCTGCTCGTCATGTGACGCGGTTCATTGCCTTAGCAAAAGTGGGCAATCGGCAAAAATCCCGGGTGAGTTTATTGCCTGTAACTATGATCTGCATGCAAAAACATGAATTTGAAAATGATGAAGGTGAATCTGTCACCTGGTGTGTGAAAATGATAATTTATTCAAATTTTCAACTCACCTTCTGCGCTTTTTCCTCAGCAAGTGGCTAAAACTGTTATCAAGACAATGTCCTTTTGTTGGCCCTAGGAATCGTGTCGGCAACGCTCAATTAAAAGGCTCAACAAAATTTTTACTGAAGTTATCAAAATTTGATGCCTCCATTTTTGCTACGTTTTTCTAGTAAAAATGTAGTTACTGAATCGGTGGTGTCAAAAACTGTGATTAGTAAAGTTGTGTTGTATTCTTTAAACGTCTAAGTCCTTATCCATGGAATTGTTTAATAGTGAACTAGTCACTAACACCGCATTGATAACAAGTTGAATAATTCTCAAATATACACAAAAGGAAAAATGTAAGTTAAATCCTCTTAACAACTTCCAAGATCTGTCTGTGCTGCATAATTACACATTGAGCTACTTGTTAAAACCACTGTGAAATTTACAAGGGAAAATCTGTTATCTGACAGTATATGATCACCATATAAACTGTGTCACAGTACTGTGTATACATTTATTACTTACATTCTTGTTGTATGAAACAAACACAAACCAAAATTGTAGCACAAATTCCCAGTCAAAAGTTGCACTACATGCGAATTTTCGGTGATATCACCAGCAAAGTTACTTGTGAATCTGTCACCTTCTTCAAGCCACTAAATCACTACTTCAATTTACAAAAAACTCTCGCATGTCATCCATTTTGCAGTCAGTTGTTATTTACACAGTTTGAAAATCCCGTGCTTCTCAGTTGTCACTGGATGCGTCACTTTTTATCCTAGTGGGCCTTATTAGCTAGTGATTCTATTTTGTATTGAGGCGAGTTGACAGACCTGGAGTGACTCGTTTAGCCACTTGCGGATATGCTGGCTCCTGAGTATTCATGAGAGGCACACCCCCGTTTTGAAATTATTGGATTGTGATTGCAAAACGGGGGTGTGCCTCTCATGAATACTCAGGAGCCAGCATATCCGCAAGTGGCTAAACTAGTCACTCCAGATCTGTCAACTCGCCTCAATACAAAATGGAATCACTGGCTACTAAGGCCCACTAGGATGAAGAGTGACGCATCCAGTGACAACTGAGAAGCACGGGATTTTCAAGTTGTGTACATAACGACTGACTGAAAAATGAACGACGTGAGAGTTTTTTGTAAATTGAAGTAGAGATTTATTGGCCTGAAGAAGGTGATAGATTCACAAGTAATTTTACTGGTGATATCACCGAAAATTCGCCTGTAGTGCAGCTTCTGATTGGGAATTTGTGCTGCAATTTTTTGTTTGCGTTTGTCATACGACATGAATGTAAGTAATAGAATAAAAAACCAAAATAGACTAACGCTCAAGATTTTCAAGACTGTGTATACAGTTCTACTTTTTACTCCACAGAACATGTACTGGTGCAGTTCTCTTTTATGGCTGCTAAACTTAATCCCACCTCCTCCCCATAAGGATTAAAGGTGCAGTTCTTTTTATTTTAAATTACACACATATCTTTAAAAAAACATTTTTAATGCACTAAAAACATCATTACCAGTGCTACGAAACATTCGCAAAATTTCATTCAGAAGACCATCACAAAGTCTTGCTAATTTTTGACATCGTACTGTCATCAGCATTTTTGCCGTGTCAGTATGGCTCAGCGGTAGGACTTTGTCCTTTGGTTTCAAAGGTCGTGGGTTCGATTCCCCACTCAGGCAGTTTGACATGTAAGTCCAAAAGGCAACGTAAATAGGTTTGCATTCGTATTTAAGTTACTGTCATCAGCAGGCACTCCAAAGGGTTAAATTAGGATCCTCGTCACACTCTCGCTGTTTGGCAAGCATGTGACGAGGATCCTAATGATGACAGTAGCATTGCTGTCGAAAATTAGCAAGACACTGTGAGTGTCTTCTGTATGAAATTGTGCTTTGATGGAGGGAGATAGTTGTTTCACAATTTTTAAAACCGTAACAAGTATTCTTTATTGAAGGTTTATTCTTTGTAGACATTAGACACTATTTATCAATTAGTGAAAACAAATTTATTTTGTTTCAGTGGCTGTATGCATTTAGCATCACCCCTTTGGCGAAAATGGATACTGCTGAATTGGTTCGCCAACCACCAGATGTTACCGAGTGTCCCTTCTCACTCGCTGAAAACTCAAAGGAACAACAAAATGTAAGAATTAAATTTATTTTTCTATTTGAAGTCGAAAATATGTATTACCTGTAAATTTAGCATTCTTGTTAAGAGAATGCCTTCCTCGATAAAAACATTTAAATGTAGCCAGCCACCTAATCCCAATAAGCATGTGCACACCCCTCCTATATAAAGGCCGTGAAACGAAAGATAGCCATCTTTCTTCCACTAGCGGTCACGCTGTGAACCTGCTCTCCGGTTTTCCCAAACAAAAGAGATTTTTCCTGAAGGGAAAAAGATTTATCTCCGACGAAGATGGTTAAAGTCAAAGACACCCCGAAAGCAACTCTTCCGGCTGACTCTTTGGATGCTGACCCTGACGTTGTCGTCGAACTGACACCTGCTACTCCGGCCCCGCCTCTCCCGTCATGATCATGCCAAGCGATCTTCCTTATCGGCATTTTCCTTCGAGGTGGCACCTTCTCCCGCCGAAAGCCGCTCTCCACCTGTGAAAGGACTTCCTTCACCTGGTCTTTCGGCTTCGCTTACCACCGGTCAAGTTGGAACTGACGTCAACACTGCAAACACCTCTCTGGTTCCTTGTTGCTCTCTATTATGTTGCCTCTATTTCTCTCTTATTATGTTGCGCTCAAAATGCCCTGCATTAGAATGCCCTGCATTAAAATCTTCCCGTATTACCACAATTATAACTTGGCCGGAAAAGCCAGAATGAATGAGTCTTCGATTAGAAACGTCAAGAGGTGCAGAGGTAGCAAAAACATAGTTATCTATGCGTCTTGGTTTATTCACTACCTTGTGCAGAGAAGGGGGAGTAGTTGGATTAACGATGAGGGGGGGGGGGGAGTGAGTGAGTGAGTTGCAGGAATAAATCAATACTGTGGGCAGTGCATTTGTTATATTTCTTTACTTAAACGTACTGTATTTATCTGCAAAATAAATACTAATGGTTTAAATTTACTGTAAATTAATGTGTTGAAAATAATAAAAGTAGTTACCCTAACAATAACGTATTTCATTATTGTAGACCTATGTCATTAGGAAACCAATGCAACATTTTCCATTTATTCAAGTATTTGGTTCATTATTCATGCACCTACTGGCTTCAGTCAGAGCGGATAAGTGGGAGTTTGGTTTTGTAATTAGTAAAAAAAATACCATTAAAAGCAGTTTGTAACGAACTTTGATTTAGCGAGAAACATGAACCATCGTCACCTTTAAATATTTGAAATCAGTAAATCACTAATTTAATGCTCAAATTCAAACAAAACTGCATTCAGTATTTTACCAATTTTCAATAAGCCTAATAGTCCGAGTGGTGTTAGATTCTGTCTCTCCTGTCTTCTTCAGGCTTACTTTCTTGTACTTGCTTCTGTTTTACAAGCCCTCGTGGCAATGTAGAACAAAAGCAAGTGCAAGAAAGGAAACCTGAAGAAGATAGGAGAGACCGAATATAACACCACTCAGACGATTATGCCTTAATTTTAAAACTGCAATCTTCCTCCATCATCGCACAGTCTTGCTAATTTTTGACAGCAATGCTACTTCCATCATCAGGCACTTCAAAGGTAAAATTAGGATCCTGGTCACATTCTTGCTCTTTGCAGGAATTTGAATTTGGCAGAACACGTGGCCTCTTGTTCTGCCAAATTCAAATTCTAGTAAAGAGCAAGAACGTGACCAGGGTCCTTATTTTACCTTTGAAGTGCTGGATGATGAGGGTAGCATTGCTGTCGAAAATTAGCAAGACTGTGAATGTCTTCTGTTTGAAATTGTGCGATGATGGAGGAAGATTGTAGTTTTAAAATTATTCAAATGTATGTTTCATAGTGCTGGTAGTGATGTTTTTAGTATTATTAGGACTATCGAAAATTTGCAAAATACTGAATGTATTTTTGTTGTTTGAATTGGAGCGTTAATAGTGATTTATTAACTCTGTTTTAATACAGACATTCTAAGACCCCTCAGCCATCGTGTACTTGTAACAATTTAATACAGGCTATCTGCAGTTTTTCTTGCTTTACAATTGATTGGCAAATTTTTTCGTTTTGACCGCTACCGATTTTGACCAATAGAGCACTGAATGACAGATAAAAGTTAGGTACACCCTTACTCAGTGTAATCCAGGAAAGAATGACGGTTTCTGTGGGTCATAGCATAATAGGACATTGTTGGTTATCCATAAGTTTGTTGTCGTTTGTGATGGAAATAAAACGGTTTGTTTTTCCTTCAAAAACTAACATGCATCATAAATTGTTAAGAAATTGCTTGTCACAATGGAATAAGTCGTTAAAAAAATCATGATTGTTCTTTTAGAACTCAGAAGGTGTACAATACTTTTTTGATATGGCGCCTTCTGAAAACCAAAGAGGAAGGAAGCGCCCAAACAATAATGACAACCAAGGAGGCCGTGACAACCAAGGAGGCAGAGACAACCATGGCGGTAGAAAGCAACAGAAAAAACCACGTAAGTATTAGGTTAATAATAATAATTTTGGGTAATTCCATAATATTGCCAGCTATATTACAGTTCCCAATAGTTTTCAGACTACAGGAATTTCCCGAAAGAATTATGCTATTGTTGCTGTATATTGATGACTTGTTGTTAAGGCTCGGCCGATACCGATATTGGCATCGGTATCGGTACCGATACTGGCGGTATCGGTAGCGTATCGGTATCGGCTAACTGTTTGGTCAAATATCGGTTTTTGCGATATCTTCGCCAAAAATTGTCCGTTTTTTATGTTCCAATACACCATTTTAACCGTTTTTTCGAGGGCTTTCCAATGGTGCTAATTTCAGAGCGATAGCTTCAGTCGTTCTCAAATTATTTAACAAAAACCAAAAACAGTTTCCAAAAAGCGCACTTTACTGCAAGATGCTTGCTGATGGAGCTTTGAGATTCGGAATTTTTAATCAAATTTTGTTTCTGAATATTGAAGAAACATTAACTTTACTGGAAGTAATGCATTGAAGTATCGGCATCGGTATCGGTGATGTAGCATCGGACCGTATCGGTATCGGATCGGATCGGTCAAAGTTGGTATCGGCCGAGCCTTACTTGTTGTTGATGATTTAGGGGTTTGCTGGTGTTGTGAACAGCATTTGCATCCCATTCGTCGATGGTAGAATTCCTGCAGGAGCTTATTCGAGGAAGAGCTTATTGCACATGTGACATGAACATAACTCCTACTTCCATAACGCTTGTGCCAATAACAAAATCCCCGGCGTGTCACAATTGGGAATTTTGTAGCAAAACTGTTCTTCTTTGCCTGAGGTTGTTGGAAAGAATGTTAATTTCTACTGTTTCTCTTTTATGCATTGCAATATACGAAAGCAAACATTATAGGCTTATCAGCGTATCAAGAATATTTTTCTGTCATATCCAACTTAAAAACTTAATTTTGTTTATTAGTATAGCAGTCATTCAGCTTTGAGGCCATTGGAAAGAATCCTCCTTTGATAGATTGTGCCATTAAAAAAACACCATTTTATGCATCAAATTTTATTCCTTTGAGCGTTTGACTACACACATTGTTAATGCAAATAAGCCATTTGACTGTTGAGCTTTTGAATACCGAGATCAGCCTAATTCCAGGATCATCAAACCCTAAAATCAAGCTGCTCTGCCCACAGAGATGTCTTGACAGACTGTTTCGCCATTGTTGGCTCGTCAGTAGAGGGGACTCTGCTTAGTAGAGAGTATTCTCTACTAACGTGCCCAAACAAGGGCGAAACAATCTGTCTAGAGTGCTCTGCAGGTCTGAGCAACTTGATTTCAAGTGATCAACTGCCATTAATAGGCCTAAATCTGGGTGTCTAATAGTCAGTAGAGTGGAGCTCCATACAGGTAGTAGTTTCTGCTTTTTAGTAGTAGTTTCTGCTTTTTAGCTTGCTGAAACTAGTCTGGTTTTGTGCTTGTTAAATCGCCAAACCCTGAATTTCAGAGCTGTTCTGCTCTTTAAGGTTGAAAGTGAACTATCCAGTAATGCATCTCGTTCAAATGTAAGTAAAGGTATTGTATTTTTAAAAGGTCTGTTGCTTGTTAATAAATTCAACAAGATAATAAGTGCTGAAACAACCGCAACACCAAATGTTGTAGTTTGTTGCATTATTGACATATTTAATGTAAGATAAAAGTATTACTCTGCAGAAGTCAGAAACTTATAATACTGTAACGTGACTAGATGCCCAGGTGAGCATGATAGTTGCTTTCTTGTTGAGCTCGATAAAAATGAAACTCAACCGGCTGTTTGTGGTTGCATTCCTGTATTTTAAAAGAGGTTGTGGAGAATTTTGTAGCTTTGAAGCCAGTCTCCCATATGTCTGTCCTCCAGATTTTGGAAAACTAAAAATTCTAACCCTTCTTTGTACAACAGTTTCCTTACGGCTGGCAAAATGTTAGTAACTCGACCTCTTAACGGTCTCGAGAATTTGTGTGTCGTTGCAAATGTTCGACTACAAACTACCAAACCACCCTTCGTGGTGTAAAAAAGGAAACGTTTCATTTAATTTGACAAATCACAGAACATTTCTTTGCAGCAGCGTGATACTAGCAGTAGTTTCAGGTCACCGATGAAAGTCTGAGCTAGGGACACAATCCTAGCTCTCTGTAAACCATATCTTCAGATTGTTGTGGTCAATAAGCAAGGTTTCGCACTTGTTGGTATTAATATTTATTCTATTTATCTAAGATTAGGGTTACATCCACTGAAGTCTTAAAACTTAAAAGAGTGAACATACCTGAACAAAATATGTGAATAAACTGTAGTGCACCTTACTGTTGTGATGCCGTAGCAGAAGTGACGTCAGCTGTTAAAACAATTTTCTTGTATGTGACTATGCTTACACATGCTGATTGGCAATGGGTGGCTGAAAGGGTCAGTACGTTACCCAATATTGCGTGGGCACAAGTTTAGTTAATCGGCAGCCTCAAGTAACAGTAACATCAACTAATAACTGACTAAACCTTAGTATTCTTTGGTCAGAATAAATTCCATTTGTTAGTGCGGAAGTGCATTTTTTTTTAGTATTAACCATTTGAAGTATTAACCATTGAAACCATGCCTTTTTACTTTCTAAAACTAGCATTTGTTTTGATTCTTTGGTTTAGCTCAAGCTACAGGACCATGTTGGTTTTGTCTTGGTAGCCCTCAAGTGGAGAAACACCTCGTCGTTAGCATTGGTACACATGTAAGTTGTTATTTTGTAATGAATGATAAACTATCACCGAATTGATCACTACATTTAAGGCTGTACCAAAGTTACTAGGCTGAAATGGGTTTGGGGGACGGGGAGACGTGCTTCTATTTTGCCAGCAACAAATTGTCATAATTGCTGGAAAGGTTTCTCTGAGAGACCTGACAAAGTTGGTTGAGGATTCTGGGGAAAGAGATGCCAGTTGTGCTTGGGACAGACCCCTCGTCTCTAAAGTATAGGGCATTTTGAATTGCCTTATTGGATATTACTGGCTAGAACATTTTGAAGATACCAAACAAAAAGTGCTACTAACGAATAAAATGGCCGACTCAGTTTTTTTTTGCATAACTGTGCACAACTTTTGTAAAGGAAGTGCCCCAACTTCTAACGATGATTCCTTGGTGGGATTCGCTAGGAAGTTTTATTTTCGTAGATTTTCTTTATATTTCTATATTAACTGAGTCCGATAACCTTTAAGATTGTGGTGGTGATGTAGACCCTTAAGCAGTATTTTTTTTGCAAGGACAGCCGGCTTATCGCTAAAATTCAGCTGATATTCAGCTGAACGATTATTTGGGCAAGAAATTGTAACGTAAAACAACATGAGCCTTTAAATCTGCCGAGATTCGGCTAAGCTTGGGCTGAACAAATTTTTGCTGTTACATTGTAAGATTGATGTGTTAACTTTATTACGTTATGTGTTCCGCTTGCTTGTATCACAAATGGTAGAACTACAGTGGTAAAATAGCTTATTACTGCCACTAGCTTGATTATGGTCTTCCAACAGTTGTGAAATTGCTGAAGCTTTGGTTTTGCGCTACTATCTGGGTTCTGTCTATAAACCAGTACTCACAACAAACAGAATTTATTAGAATTCTCATGGATACAGATCTTTATTGGGAGAACCCATGAAAGATAGATTGTGTTCTTACAAGACGCGTTCTTTGGAGTATAGAGCAGGTTTTTGAAATTCGGATTACGCAAGTCTTTATTTTTTTCCAGTGGCCGGCTTATAGCTAGCTGATTTTTTTCCCAGCAGGCTAGGGTCTATGAAACAAATGACGGCGGCGTAGGGTCTATGGTGGTAGGCTAATTACAGTTGTAACGAATGAAACGACCAGTTTAATTCCACTTACCTTGCCCTCCCCATCAGAAGTTTAATCACTTCGAAATAAATGTAAGTGTAGCACATTTAAATTGACAGTTTTTGTATTCCAGGTATACCTTGCACTGGCAAAAGGTGGACTTACATCTGAACATATTTTGATAACTCCCATTGCTCACTATCAGTCAACGGTCGAACTACCATTGGATGCCATGGAAGAATTGGAAAAGTATCCTTAATATGAAATTAAAACTATTGCTTTCTTACTATCTGCAAAATATTTACTTCAACAATAATAGCTAAAATTGCTTATTTTATGCTTTGTATTACCCAAAATGAAATAATTAAATTATTTGAAATAATCTAGTACCAGCTAGCCTCCGCCGGTGGCGCTGCTCTGCGGTTCCTTGTTAACACAGGCTAGTGGTCATGACATCATATAATTTATGCGCGCCAATTCTGCTACTTCTGTATTTACTGAAATTTGAACATTGCCAACATGTTTTGCGACTGTACTTTGAAAGAACTGATAGTCGGGTGACTTTCCATCTGACACGCATACAACAATTTTCATGCCGCGTGCTGTAAATGTACAGCTTGTATTTCACAACCAACAAGTGCGATGTTTGTATTTTGCATGATGCAGATTCTGTTGCTAGAATACTATTGACCCGGAGCAATCTGATCAACGATGCGATCAGCGCAGTCGTTCCGCTTGTATTGTCTATAAAACTTCTCCTAGTAATGCTAACATTATCAAATCTCCCAAATCCTTGTTATACTTATGGTTAAAAAAGTTAAATGCAGTCCCGCCTGCAGATTTCTTCCCCATCACGAACGCGGGAGAAGTCGCGCACATCGACAACGCCGTCGATGCTTCAATGTTAATGCCTATGATGATGACGATCGCTGTACTATTGGCACTACCAAATTCGAACCGAGCGATCTTAGCCTTGTAATTGATGAAGTTCGTAAATGCACCAAAGCACGTGTGAGCGCTAAGTTTGATGTAGCTGAAGCTCATCAATCACAATGCAATGCATATCTGATAAATCAATCAATGTTTTGATGAGCTTGAGGAGCGCTTTCTCAAGATGACGGACATCCTTCCCATTTCTAACATAAGGCAGCATTCCAGCGACGACGCCACAGTGACAGCGCCGCCATCTACCAACAAGAAAGACAAGCTTTCACCTCAAGCGGAGCGTGCTCGACCAAGGCTTTTAATAGGCCTTCAAGTTTTGTTTCTTCTTCGGGAACGAAGACTGTGCCAATGTTTGGAGTTTTTATTACGAGCCCGAAGAAGATAGTTGGCTAGGTTTTTCCATCCACAGCAGAATTGGCTATCGAAAATTCGCCAAGAGTTGTAAAACATTTGTGCATTTCTGGAACCTTGCGTATTTTTCCTCCGTAACTAATGACGTCTGCTGCTTTCCAGAGTAGGCATCTTGACGTTTTTAAAACAATAAAAAATGACGAAACTGTGTCAAAGATAATTAAAAGTGATATTAATGTTGTGAAATCTTTGGACGAAAGTGCTTCGTCAAAGAAAGAAGTTGTGAAAGTAGTGAAAAAAAGAACTCTCTGGTATATATGAAAATAAAATCATAAAGCACGATCATAATAAGTCTCCACCCCGTAATCACAATGAGTGTCTTCCACAACTTCCCTGAAAGTTGACGGAGTCGGGTCCGCGTCCGTCGTCAGAAAAACCATGACAATCTGATGAGGCGTCTGTAAGGGAGCACAAACGTAGCCATCAATGGCCCAGCCCACCGAGGCACGCGGATGAGGTCGGTGATTCAGGGACAATTACAATCAAGTCGGCTATTAAAGTAGACAAAAATGTTTTAAAGGCGTCGCCAAGTTACCTCAAAAAATGTGAGCGATCGCCGAATTCTGGCCGACCAATCTTTCCAAAGTGACCATTCCCAAAATCAGGGAAATTATCTTCCCTGATTTTGGGAAAGGTCACTTAGGAAAATAATGTATTGCTATTTTGCAAGAAATAAACTTCATCAAAGATTGCCCGCGATGACGTCGTCGATGCTGTCTAATATTGTGCACATTGGAAAGAAAGAAGTCAAGTGTCGTCATCATGACTCCTCAAGATTGGCTACGTCTCCTAAGTCACTTGAGAGAAAAAGACTTCTAAAGAAAACCTGAGTACGTCGCCACAGCTTTCAAAGCATAAACAGAGTGGAAGGAAGGATTCAAATGCTAAATTCCGTCAAAATTGTCATCCAAATCAGAATCCCTAGTCTTATCTAAAAAATACTGTCTTATTTTTGGGCCAGTACGGTACTAGGTTTACAGCCTAAATAGTGTACGTTATGACTGAAATTGACAGATTTCTATGTTGTAAGATTGAGCGTTATTGTCATTTTGAATTTTTCGAGTACTTTAGTAGATGGTTTCACATGTAATTCGGCCTACATTTGCACTAATTATGCCTTTTTTTGTGTTTGATTTGTGTTTAAGAGTTCTCATTAAGCAAAGATACTTTGAAAAGGCAAACTACGTCTGATATGCAAAGTATTTTTTTTAATCGCTTATACTGTATATATATATATATATATATACACAGTATAAACGATTCCTACAGCCCAAAACTCTAGTAAACCTATGTAGCCAACACTTGGTGCAATTAACCTATTTTGCCCTTACTTCAAGTCGTTTTACATCCAAGAAGAAATTTTGGTGCATAGTTGTTTGCTGAGGTTTTTTTTTTTTAATATAATATAATAAACTTGTATACTTCCTTAACCTGAATCAGATACAAATTATCTCTTGTTAAATATTTTAAGTCCAAGAAAAAGGCAGTTGTTTTCTTTGAAAGGAATTACCGAACACAGCATTTGCAAGTCCAGGTAAGCGATTTATAAATACTTTTGTTAGTGGTTGTAGGTGCTGTGGGTTGTAAATTGAAAAATTTTATTTACCATTACTGTGTTTGAACTCCTTGTGGAGTCTTCACTTTTGATGGCAAAAGTATTTGGGCTGTTTATCAATGTAATAGTTTACGCACCATGGCGTACGTTAGGAATGAGGAGTGCAGGAAGGGACTTTACCCAAGTCTCGGTTACCAACGTTGGACCAGATCAAGTGAGTTCTCGTCATTTTAATCTGCAACCAATCAATTGAAAATAACTAGCCACAATTTGATCCAGCATCAGAATTTTTCTAGGTCATTTGTCAACTGAGCTGTCATTATCTGGAGTACAGACTATTTTAAAATTTCCAGATTTCTGCTGCAACACAATAAAAATTCCAAGCGCCTGATTTAAACACTACTTCTGCCTTACATCTTCTCAGCTTAGTGGCCTCAGTTGTGCAAGTGTTAAATTTACTGCCTTCCATTTTCTTATTTTCTGTGACAAATAAGCAAACATAAAACCGGACTGGTTGCAGCAAGCTAAAAATCAGAAACTACTGCTTTTCAAGTGAACAAATTCTTCACTTAAATTCATTCATTTCATGGACAGTTTGTTTTTCATTTTTCGCTTCTGCTTGTTGTACACGTTGTGGAAAAGGAAAAGTCAGCAACAGACCGTAATTATTTTTGGTTTGGGTGCTGATCGTTACCAAAGTCGGGTGTTATTCTGTGAAAGTAGTTAAATCTATGCGACTTTCATTTTTCAACAAATCAGTCCTGTATCTCAGTAGCGGACTAAGCATAGTTCTTATTTATTGTCAAACGATTGCTTAAATAGGTGAGAACCATGCTTAGTCTACTACCAGGAAACAAGCCGCTAAACTCCCTGTAGCATGGTTTTTGCGGATTGGTGAACCTCCCCTGCACAGGCGAAGATGTAGTTGTTCCAGAATAAGTCGGTCGTAGAAGTCAATGCAGGTACTAGGTTTATTTCACACTCGCTGGTTACATCGTGTTACATTAGCAATCGTGCAAGTTACCCGTGAATGAGGAGCATGATCTGTTAGTGCAACGTTTACCTTGTTGTCGAACGTGTTGGACTCATAGTAGGAAAGTTAAATGTTTGCAAGTTGCAGCGCTTTAAGAAGTAAGCGGTAAATTGAATGTGTGGAAGCAGGAGGTTGCATCATTGCACCCTGAAAAAACTACAACAGTAAGATTAACGGCAGTAAGTGAAGGAGCATAGACAACGGAAGAGAGGAAACCATTCCAATGGATCATTCTTTTGGTAAAAAAATTGATAACGGACTAACGGACTTTAGTATGAGAGACAGTACCACAGATGCGTAAAGGATGACCGCGAGTAGTGTTGCATTTTGTTACAGAAAAGAGTAGGATCGAGGTCTACAAGAAGATTACTAATTTGGCAGGTAAATAACATGTCACTCGAATGAAAGTGACCTTGTGTAGTTGTCAAACATCAAACATCACGATTTCGTAAAGGGGAAATGGAATCATTGGAATGGCACCGTTTAATAAGAAACCTTGTTGAAATAGATTAACAGAAGAGAGTTTACAAGGGTGGCAACTGGTAAGCCCTAATCAAAAAGGGGCAAAATGAAAGCTTTTAAGATATTATGTTTTCAGTGTGAAGGGTGAATGTGTGTCATCAATCTATGGTAACATTTGATATTTAATACCAAGATCAATATTTTGTTGAAACAACTGTGTGGAGTTTTACTTTGAAATTTACTTGCCATGATTGACGGAATAAATACTCTTTTTCAAAGTTCATCACCCGTTTGTTCGTGATGTGCTAATTTTCGAAAGACAATTTTAAATTTCACGACGTCTTTCTTCTTCAGGCTTTTTTGTTGTCGTTCGTTGGCTGTCCTCACATCGTTGCTGGACCACATCGTTTACTGGACCACATCACAGCCACCCGGACAGGAGACACCACCAATGGCATAGGAGCCCACCACGACAGCACAAAGCACTCCATAAACTGGGAAGGCACCACCACTCTCCTGACCTCCAACTCAAGCAGTGACAGCCACCTCAGAGCCCTTGAATCAATTTCCATAAATCATCTAGAAAGAAGAAATATCCCTCTAATGAACCTTCAACCTCCTTCACACCCCACCATCAACCAGCTAGTCCACCCAGAAATCCAGAGCCTACTAGATAAAAAATGGAAAATCAACAACGCCGCCAACAACGCACACCTCCCACGCCATAGAGATCGGTGGTCGCGGGCGCCGAACTCAAGAGGCTCTATAAATCAAACACTACGATGTGAGGACAGCCAACGAACGACAACAAAAAAGCCTGAAGAAGAAAGACGTCGTGAAATTTAAAATTGTCTTTCGAAAATTAGCACATCACGAACAAACGGGTGATGAACTTTGAAAAAGAGTATTTATTCCGTCAATCAAGATCAATATGACTGGTCAGTTAATTTACCTTGTAGAAAATAGGTGTAGACCCTGGTTGTGCATTAGAAGATGACACCTAATCAGCGCTTGTTTTTACGGTGTTAAATACAGATGCAAACCTATTTGCGTGCTTTTTGAATTTAAATGTCAGACTGCCTGAGCGGGAATTGAACCCAAGATTTTTGAGATCAAATGCTGAAGTTCTATAGCTAAGCCATGCTGACATGGCCTATATTTTGTTTTAAGAACAGAAAACAAACGCGCACAGGCTGTGTCACTGTCAGTATGACTTAGAGGTAGAACTTCGGCCTTTGGTCTCAAAGGTCGTGGGTTAAATTCCTGCTCAGGCACTCTGACATTTAAGTCCAAAAGGGCAACTAAATAGGTCACCATCTGTAGTTATTTATTACTTATTGACTCAATTTGGTTTTTCATCCTACTTATTGTTTATGATTTATGATTTGTGAAATGAGCCAAGATTCCTTGGGCACATGTACATTTTGCTTAAGCAGCTGAATAAACCCTGTAAAATCCAAGATGTCTGCCAGATCTTATAAATTACATTAGCTAGAGAATGCTAAGCTTGATACGTATGACTTATACTCACAGTTTGATCACGCAAAACCAAAAGTCGAAGATCTTCAAAGGTTTTCCCCTCGAAACTTGCGAATTCGAGGCAGTTAACCCTCGTCAGGCAGTCTTCGTCAGGCAGTTAAGCCACCGTCACCCACACTCACAATCCTTCCAAACCCAACAAACTTCCAAAAATTCGCAAGTTTCGAGGGGAAAACCTGTGAACAGGGTTCGCACAAGTCTTAAATTCCTTAAAAAGTCTTGATTTTAAAGGTCAAAATTTAAGGCCTTAAAAAGTCTGGGATTTCAGCATTGTCGTTTATTGGTCTTAAAAAGTCTGGAATTCAAAGAGTTTACTGTATTAAATGTCATTGTGTATGTACTATAATAATAAACTAATTTGTTGGATTTGCTATTAAACTTCAATTATCGCGTTATTAAGATTTTTCTGTCGGCCGCTGGGTTGCATCGTAGCTCTGAGCCCGTCTGTCGCAACGCTACCTTAGTGGAGTCTATTTTTAGCTTTCCCTCCTTACTTCCCTCAATGGCATAATGGACTTGTCCGGTCACGTAGGAAAGGGACAAAATCAAAAGTTTAGGCAGAATTTGCAGAACCCCTATCGTCACAATTAATTTGGATAGTAGACATAATTTTTATTTTAAAAAGTGGAATGTTCATTTGTAACTTGCTTTTATCGACTTTTTTTTTAATGCAGTAATTGGTATAACAGCCAATGCATACTTTTGGTTTGAATCATGCTTCTTTCTGGCCATGGGGCTTCATACCGCTGGTTCGCCCACCGTGCTGATGCTGACGTATTTCTAACGCACTAGAAAAAAATTCGTCGTAAATGTGCAGTACTGTACTTGATCCTTAAGAAATCTTTACTTTAATTTCCATACCATTCGAATAAAGCCATAAGTAACTTACAACTGCTGGCATTTTTTATTGGCATATAGGTTCAAATTTTTATTTTATCTTAAGTGAGTGGACACTGGAATCCAAACTTCGGCAAATCTATCTTTGCAAAACGATCGGCAATTCGTTTAGAAATTAGGAAACTGTTTTGTGTTGTAGTGTGCGCAGTCAGTACGACATAATTATTGAACTAACTGGTGACTGCTAACTGGAAGGAGTATCTGATGGAGTTTTTTTTTTATTTGGATGCAGGGTAGTGACTATCTCTCCTGTTTTGACACTGGTTTGGCGACGTAGAAGTTTTTACTTATGAATTAACGAAAATATATATATATATTTTTTTTTTGGGGGGGGGGGGGGATAGGTAAAAGTGAGTTGTGCTCCCCCTCCCACAAAATGTTTTAGCTATGGCTATTTACTGATAGTTGCATGTTTTTTTTTGGGGGGGGGGAGCAGTGATCTTTCAAATGCCCCATCCATTGCCCCGTAATATAAAATAAATTTCAATATTAACGACAGTTGACTTTGACATTATTTCAAGGATCCATCCTGCCCTACGAACACGAAACACTAACATGGAACAACACCTAATTAAACTTTACGTGACCTTCAAATATTTATTAAAATATTAAAGTTATTAGTCACTAATTTATAAATTGACTTTAAAAAAATCGCATAGATTAATACAACTATGATTTTCAACGCAATTTAAAATTTGGCCTTAAATTTCGGTGTGCTTTGTCTTAAAAAGGCTTAAAAAGTCTTAAATTTAGCATTTGTGAAGCTGTGCGAACCCTGTGTGAAGATCTTCGACTTTTGGTTTTGCGTGATCAAACTGTGAGTATACGTCATGAACTTGAACCAAAGTAGAAATGCTGAGTCAACCGATTTTTCGGTATTCAAAAAAAAAAAATGTTCCTGATATCTTGTAAACTTTGTAGGTTGTTCCTGTTCCCGACGGCGCAAGTAGTGAACTCAAGTCCACTTTCCTTGATGTAGCCGAGGACCAGCAAGTGGCTTTGGATGAAATCCCTCGTCACTCTGATATTACGCAGGTACTCATGTTTACATCACATATTGGCCTTTTTTGGTCACATGGCTCAGTGGCGCATCAGCATTGCATTTAGGAGTAGGTGGTAAAACATTGGACTACTGTAACCACATAACTTGAAGGGTGGCTCGATTAGTCTGAATGGCCTTAACAGTAATTAAAATGAACTTGTAGATTTAGGAATACTATGGCTCTGGACAATTTTGCCCAGCTGCCTTTATTGACAGAAACAGTACGACATCACTAAATTTTTATCCTGAACGTTGAATCTCCTGAAGGTGGCAAATGGGACGAGATGCAAAATATTGAGACAATAACTGATATTTCTTATTTGCCAAAACATCTTAACCTGTTAATTTGCATTACATTGTCCCCAATGGAATGTTTCCCTGGAGGTAACTTCCGGTGCTCAGACACCTGCTTGCATGCCCTACTGCGCCTGCGCGTTGCAGTCCTCCCTTATAAAAGCGAAAGTGTGGACGCTTTTGGCATTCACTTTCCTCCAGAGGTGCCTACATGTCACCTCGCGCCTTGGTTCCCCGCTTTTCGTCGGAATTTGGATTCACCGAAGATGGCCGCCGCTCCCAAAGTCTCCGCTTCATCTGGACTCGCCCTCGTGCTCTTGCTCCTCCTTTCATCCTCGGTCACCGCTGGGTCTCTGCCTTAGACCTTGCTGCCGACGGGCCGATCCTTCCCGCAGCATTCACCGATGCTCCTTTCACCAGCGAAGCTGTCCAAGACGAGTTCCCGCTACAAGCCGGTCAACGGACTCCTCCCGCTTCTCGATTGGACCTTTGTCACTCCGTCAATAGATTCAATTGGCAAAAGAAAGCTACCATGAAGCAAAGAAAAATCTGCGTCGGGCATCAGCTGTCTCTGCTCAGGTTCCGGCACCAAACTCCCCATTGGACCTTTCGGCAAATCCTTCCCGCAGGGGCCTTAGCGTCACCCGCAGTGAAGTAACGCCACATCGTCCATGAAGCCTTGCAGGGGAAAATGAAGGACAATCCGATGCCACCGTGCACGTCTGCTGCCCGCCACGCTCGCACCCCAGATTGGGTCGCGTTGACTGCCAGCCATGAAAGCCACAAACGTGGTCCTCAATCTTCTCCCGAAACTGCCAAGAAACGAAAGACGGGAAATCCTATCCAAGCCCGCCGGGCCAAGCCCATCTTTCGTCGCTGGTCCCGACGACTCCAATGCGTATACACTTTCCTGATGACGCAAACGACAACCCAACCATCTCGCTAGCCGCGCTGCTAAAGACGGTTGCAGAAACGGTCCCGGATTGTTTTCTTTTCAAGCCATCACAATCCACCGACGCCCCCGTCATCAACAGAGGACTGAAGACTGGGTTTGGCTTCACGCTCACGAAACTCACGCCAAGGGCTGGTTGTTAATGGACGAATGCTCACCTCACAGTCAAGTTTACCGAACACCATATCACCAGATTTGGCGATGTTGAAGGAATGGCCCCTCCATCAAAAAGATATATCTGTCCAGTAAAAACTGGAGTGCACTATGACTGAAGCGCCGTGCCCCCCCCCCAAAAAAAAACAAGCCGAGTGGGTGTAAAATCTTTGGGAAAATCTTATTTATTCGCTGTTTTCTTCAAAGCTATTTTTTTTGTGAAGTCCTACATTAACGTAAAGCAAGAAAAAAGAAAAATAATAGTACAGTACAATAAAAATAAAGTGATCATTTGTTTCCTAGCACGGGGCATAAAGGTAAAGGGGGGGGTTAAAATGTTACTCCTTCCCCAGGTGTTCTTCGTTTGTGGTTTAGTGTCATTCATTTTGTTTCGTTATGTTATTTATCCTACTGCTCGAAACCAATGCTTTGATTTATATTTTAAAAAATCTATTTTTATAAATTCTTCTCAAATTTTAGCGTGCCACCAATGCAAAGGCTGACTTGTCATGTTTCCAATGATGGACACGCAAATTTTGTCTTTCAGATTCTTTCTCCCGGCTGCCCCTATTTTTATGCAGAGCTGCCTGGTGACGTCAAGTTACTGCACAGAATAAGAGGAAAATTTCCACTTCAGTTTGGAAGGTAATTTGAAAACAATATTGTAACGTTTTTGGGCCTTTATGTACCATTAATAGCTGTAAATATTAATAATAATAATCAAATTCAGACACTATTATGAAAATTGGTGTCTCACATTAGTGTATCAATGTTAACAGCCCTGCCAAAGTAAACCATTTACAGCTCAGTAGTGGCATTGATACCTATTACCCCAGGTATAAGACAATACTGTTTTTCAACTTTGTGCCCTTTGAACCTGTAGCATCATCATATACTCGTGTCCGGATCCATAAATGGGTCTATAAAATATGACTGCAACGATCCGGTTCAGCAAGTCGCGCATTATTGGCAGGCGTGGCTTGGGAATGGAAGTCGTAAAACGTTTGACGGCATGCAGGATGGTAGCGAGATTAGGTTGGAGTGCTCCTGTCATAACGCACAACAGGTTGCTGCAAAAGTAAAGCTTTATAGTTGCATGCTTAAGCACGTGGCTCTGAAAAGGTGCACTACGAAAGAAGTTAGTAGCAATTCCCCTAGTGCAAGAAGATAACCAGTCACAGGTTAACCCGTGTTGGGTAAGAAAAGAGAGTGCTTGAAACCTGCTTTGTACGCAGTTCGAGTGTTGCTGCAAGGGCTTCCTGCAATAATTCTTCAACTGTCGATGTTAGTGCTTGGTGAGACCTGCGAAAAGCTGGGGCAACATTTTGGCTCCAGTTCGGCAAAATCTGTCAGTGTTCACCTGAATCAAGAAAGAGCATCAGCAATACCATTCGTTTTTCCTGGTAAATGCATTGCAGGAATGGTGTAATTCCCGTGAAGAGCACAAGAATTGTTAACATTAACAGCATAATTGGCACGACTGTGGTCATGTGAACAGTAACTTCATTGTCGCACATAATAAGGAATTTCTTTTTTTGTCCAAGCTTCTCCTAAGTGGATGGCAGCCACAGTAGGGTAAAGCTCGAACGGGTCCATAGAGCAGTCACTACTCTGCATGTTTAGGATCTCGTCTGTTTAACAGCTGCAAAACCGTCGGCCCACCATGTAACTTCCAAATCCTGCTGTAGATGCAGCATTGTTAGATACTTGAATGTCTGGTGCTCAGGTGAAAGAAAGTTCTTGGAAGAGAGACATGCCATTCCAGTCTGTCAAGACGTTCCAAAGAAGTAACTCCTTCTGCAGTTAGCTTTCATTGAAACGTGATGGTGCAGCTTCTTAACGTACTTGCAGGACCTAACCGACGTCCAACGAAAGAGCGGTCCGCTGGTATGACCTATGTGACGAAATTCAAATGGCCTAGACGGCATAACAAATCCCATTTTGTGCACTTTGGCATGAAAGGCAGAAAGCATAGTAATAATCCATGATTTCTTTTCATTTCCGTCTTGTTTGTATCCAGTGATCCCAAGGAATTTGAGTTTTTTGACAGAGCCGATGGTCTTATGTGGAGTGAGTGGGGAATTTTTTAAGTTTGTTAAACAAATGGGTAATCAAGGCCATGGTCCAAAAACCATCAGTTTCGTTCAAGTCAATTGTCAACAAATCTTCATGAAGATAGGGGATGTTGCATATGCCACACTTATTTTCTGTGATCCAAAAAATGGCTGCTGCCGGCTTGTCAAGATGTTTTGGCTGGATTGAGAGCCAAAAACCAACAGAGTGTAGAAATAGCACCATTTCACTTGCCATGGAGGTGCCACAGTTGGAATATTAGCATTGGTTTAGGCCAAGTCAGAGGCTGGTTAGGCCAAGATTGACCCATTTGGAGTCGAGTACTTCCATAAATTATCCACCGCAGGTGCTCGGGGGCTTGCTGCAGCCCTGTGTACACGAGATTGAATCGTAGAATTTTATGCACCCTACGATTGCGGAAAATATTAGTTTCAGTAGCATGGATATTTTCTCAAGGCAACTTACTAAGGTTTGCAAACCCGGCCTTGCTAAATGCCAACTACCATACTTGCACACTTTGTTTTTTTTTAATTCTTCCAAAAGCTTCTTAAACAAGTCTTAACTATTACATTTACTATTGTAATTCAAACTTGTTAAGATTAACATTTTGGAAAGTAGGACCTCAGGAAGCATTTTAAATTTTCATTTAAAATTAACTTGCATCTTAACAACTAAAAGATTCGCATTTGCGTAACGTAGCCACCAGCTGAGCTGGATGCAGCCTGCAGGTGGAATGGAAGTAAACAAGACAACACTGGTTGCCATGGCAATGGGGGGGGGGAGTAGCAGGCTGATGGCCACGCAGGTGCAGCATAGCCCACCGCCATCGCACTTGTCTTTAACTAAAATACTGTACTCCAAACGGAGCAAAAGTATGAAAATAATGGAGTGTAAATGCTCCATAATGTAGCGAAAACACCTCCGTTTCATCACCATCAAAAAATGGGTTTTTGCCTCTGCCAAATCCAGAGTTTTCGAAGGCTGGAAACCCTACAAGTGTTCTGTTGTATTTATCACCGTGTAATTTTAAATTTTCCGCCTTAAAAGGAAAATGGTAGGCCTATCTGTCTTGGAATTGCCTGCTGTTCTGATCGGTGAGAGTTGTACTAGACTTCTTTTTAAAGAATTGTATCACGTACTATCAAAAGCACTTGTGCCGTTCGCATTTGTATTGCGTAACACCTTCATTTTTATCACCTAAAATTCCACGATTGTAAAAAATTATAATAAATTACAATTTCAACAGCACCGTACAAAAAAAAAATTCTGAAACGATGTAGGTAGCTTGTTGGTTTTTGTGTTCCCATTTCTCAGCATGGAGTTTTGTGGAATCTTAAGTTCGTCTTTGGAATTCCTTGCAATTCTGTTGGTTTGCACTAAACTGTGAACATTTCAAGCAACGTTTTTCTTTAAAAGCAAGTGTATTATTGTAGTAGTAAGAACTAAAAAAGCACCTGTGTATGTACCTATTGTAGTTTTCACATTTTGTAACGTGGATCATGTCGCAGAAATCTTGATTCTCTTCACATAAAAATTGCGCCTTTTACATGTGGGACATGAGAAATCCCAAAGTAGAGCAGGTCGTTATTGGCTCACACATTCAGTACTAAGACCTTGATATACAAAAGTTAGGACTGCACTGAAGATTACATTTATATTTATTTGCTGCTCTTTGATTACATTACGTTTGTGTCATTGTAATAAATATTATAAAGCCTGTTGTTGTGTTGTAGGGAAGTGTTAGCCAGCCCTCCCATCCTTAACATGGAGGACCGAGCTGATTGGCGCCAATGTTCTAGTACACATGACCAAGAAGCATCTGATGCCAAGACATTCAAAGCAAACTTTAAAGCTTTTGATTTTACATTATCATCTTGAGAAGAATCGAAAGAAAACTGTCGAGGAGGAGCTGTGCACATTACCTCACACAAGACGAGACTATTTTGAAGATATTAACTGACCAGCTACTTTTGGGAGTAAGAAAGCAGTTAATGTTGCATTTAATTTAATGTTACGAAGAATTGTGTTAGATTTGAATACGTCATATCTGACTCGCCACATTGACTTACCATAAAATGCCGCTAATGATTTCCAATTTCATAGAATGTCCTCATAAGACCGCAGCTTAATGGCTCGTACGTTTTAAGTGACGTCCACTGCGCATTTAAGCGTAAATTACTTTTAATTTGTATTAGTTGTGTAAACTCCTTATCTTACGCATTTTGTCAGATTTTATGGTATTTTTTTAATATAAGCCAAATAAATGAAAAATTTTTTCACAAAAATGTCATGTCACCTTTTTAAAATGTAGTAGAGTTAAAAGAAAATCATTGAATCGAGTCTACTTAGGCAAAAGAGACCTATTAGGTATTGGGCGAGCAAAATCCAACACATATTGGACGTGGCCTCCAATCAGAATTCTTTGGCCAAACGCAAATCGTAGAGATTATGAGTGGCACGACTTTCTCACTTGGAGAGAAAATGCCAAAAAAAATTGCAACAATTATCAAAAGGCAATTAGAGGGAAGAACCTGCAAATTGTTCCGTTCTGATACCGTAAATCACGTATTAAACGCCCATGGGCTTATACAGTTAATCTGGCAAAAATCAGGGGTGGGCGTTAAAAAGAGCATCCGCAAATTTGTATACAAAATAATGGCTCGTCTCGTTCGTTTTTGGAATCAACCAGACAAATCGCCCCACCATGGTAAAACTAACTCTCTTTATCACATTTTTAACATCTTGCACGAGTTTGCATTAAACCTTCACAATGTGTATTTGTATAAATCCTTTAATATTAAATTTGAAAAAAAAATTGTAAATAAATTTCGTTAAGTTTTAAGTAAACCTAACCAAAGGAAAACTACATCGTTCTCCAATTTCATATAGGCCTAATTTGAAGCACTTTACCTTTGGAACAATCACTATATTAACAGCTCCTTATATCATTAGCAGTCGTAAGTGTTTGGAATGCAGTTGACATCAGTTTAATTAAATTCAAACAGGCTTAAATGCAATAAATTCCCACTGCAGTAGTCTCTCCAGATCACTCACAAAGCAAGGTAGCTTGACAAGTGGTTATCGGGAAGGTGCACCTTTGCCAGTAAAACTACATATCTTTTAGTACAACTAAGTTTAAATATTATTATTATTATATTATTATTTAGTAATAATGTTTATTAGAAGGAATTTTATTTGTCTTTCACTACTTTGCAAAATGAAATTTATAATATAGAATTTTTTTAAATCCTAATTGTCAATTATATCTGCCTATCCCGCTAGTGCACCCTACCGATAGCCATGGTGAAGCAATAAGATGATATATAACTTCCTAACTCTTTTAAGTTCACTGCAGTAATTTAATAAATTTATTTTGAGAATATCTAATTTCATTAATTTTACATTATTAATTTATTTTGTTCCCATTTAATAATAATAACACACAATATTTATATTAGCACGGCCGGCAGGCAGTGCTTATTAGAGTTCCGTTTGCGCACAAGAATTTTAAAAAACGACAGACGACAGACAGACGACGGCTGCAGCGAGGCCCCAGAATGCAATGCTGCAACATGTAACAATGGAGCAACAATAGGCGAGATGCACAAGATCAGATTATAGCTCACTCGAACAAGATGCAACTATGCTCGGGCACGGGGGAAAGTAATATTGTCGTGGTAGCTTTGAGCGGCTCCATTACATATATTCAATCGTTGTCGAGAACCAAAATGAAATGGTCTTGGTGTTCGCTTTAATCTTTCAGTTTTAAACCGTAGGATGCAAAGTCTCTAATTTTTAGGCCTTAAGGCCTCAAAATTGGACAGCCGACATGACTGAACGATTTATTTATATGACGCTTTATAGTTAATTTTGTAGCAGAAAATCTCAGATTTAAGGAGTGGGCGTTAGCTCCATTATGTCACGATTTTGGCCTTTAAGCATTTTAGGGGGGTGGGCTTTAGCTCCAACTGGGCGTTTAATACAATCATGATTTACGGTAGTTGGTTGTAGCAAGTCTTATCATACGCCAAGTGGGTTAGGAATTATTACTTACAGTATCATTAAACTGAGCTTTTGCGACAATTTTCTATTCTTTCAGACATTTTGGATTATCTTCACAAACTTTTGAAACCCACATATTGTAAGCTGTGCCTTGCAGCTGTCAGGAAATTGTAATCAACTTGTTGATCTGTTTTTGTGATCGCTAAACGAAAATTCTGCTTGTTTATATTTACTTGTAGTCCCTTTAGCTTGTTACATATCCAGTAACATAAAAAAAGTCAACTCAGATGAGGAACTACAGATTTATTTCAGAAACACTATTAATATCTACACCTTCACTCCGTTTGTACAAGAATTCTACATTTTTGGGTACCATATATATAGCCATTATTTCTTGAGGGGCGTTTCGTTGGATGGCTGAGGCTGTCGTACCTGCTTCATATGCACTTCAAAATCAACGTAGGTCCATTTATCATGTTCGTAATATTCTGGAACCTTGTACCCCTCATCTTTCGACCCTTTGAAAATAAAATCAATGCATTACAAACAGCAGAGGGAGCCAAACAACCAGCAAAGAGTAATTTAGCGGGGATAGTTACTGCTTAATTAGTGAAAAAACCGGTAAACGGCGTGGACAGTGATAATATTCGTACATATTAAATGAAAAGAAAA